>BHFT01014270.1:0-59551 GCA_004320025.1 Laticauda laticaudata
AAGAGGAGATTGTTTCTTTATGTAAAGGAATATAAATAACACATCAATGTTAAAATATTAAAAAGAACATCAAATTATTTTAGCTTAAAAGATATTTTACTGTTGTAATGATGATTAATTTGGTTCTTTGTGTCAACAATAAGAGACTTGCGAAAGAAATACATGTTCTTACAAGGTGGGGGTTGTGAGCTGAATAGCAGCAATAGGTGGAATTCTCATGACTCTGTTGAGGTAGATTCCCATTAGGAGATGAGTGCATAAGGGAGAGCTATAGAGAGGTAATGTTGGATATATAACGACAGAGACACAGATGAGCTGTACAGTAAAGTAGGTTTGTTTACTTCCAGAAAGGCTTAAGGAAAGTCAAATAAGCAATCCAAAGTCATTATCCTAAATTTTGCAGTCAGTTTTGGCTAATCTTAGGGGATTGAATTATGGAAATTCCAGGTGTCAAAAACAGTATCAGTATCAAGACTTACATCTAAATCCGTATATAGTCAAGTTAGGGAAAATGGGCAGCAACGGCAATACTTTTCAAGGAAGGAAACAGAGAGAGTGCATTATGACACAACTTCTCTTGTGAGGACTCAAGGATTAAGATAAGAAACCGGATTCTGCTCCATTCTTATGGGTTTGAGAACCACACAATTGCAGTTTCTGGCATCCCTTAAAGAGCTGTTAGTAAAATGTTATCTAGTTTATATATTTTGCTAACCGCAAATTAGGCTGTTAGGTGTCTATTCGGCTAATACTCCTCCTAGTTTGCATAGTTAAAGCTAACTGGGTATTAAGAAATACCGAAAAGTTTTTCGATTTTGAACAGAAACAAAAAATGTTCAAACAATAATTTGTATCTGCGATGCACAATTGTTCAGAATAATGATAACATATATAGCTGGGCATGCAAGCAAACACTCAGCTACGAGATTGGGTCAGGTCGAGGGTGGTATATAGCAGGTTTGACAGTTCTGGAGAACTGGTAGTGGAAATTTTGAGTAGTTCGGAGAACTGGAAAATACCACCTCTGACTGGCCCCGCCCCCATCTATTATCTGCCTCCTGGGTCCCAGCTAATTGGCTGGGTCTTTTTTTCTTGCCCTGCACAGGAGAATGGAGCTGGAAAGTAGGCAAGTGTGGTGGAGAGGGAATGGAGATTTTACAGTATCCTTCCCCTGCCATGCCCACCAAGCCATGCCCATGAGGAAACATCTCTTTGCTGTTGCACAAAGCAGAAGGTTTTTGTCTTCTATAGGGAAATTCAGATGTGAAACAGCCAAAAAGAGCAGTGAATAAACCACCTTCACATCACAACTTTGAATTCTATATTATTTACAAGGAGTGACTAGATTTTACCTTACCTCACTTTTAGGTTTCCTTGTTGCGGCTGCCCATCATAAACGGACAAAATATCAAAATCTTCTTCAAGGGCAAAGGTATGGAATGATAACTGTATCCTGTTACGTTCACCTGTGATTATGATCCATGTGCAGTTGGCATAATTTGGGTAACCATGAGGGAATCCTGGGCTTTCTATCGTCCCATTGGGGCCTTGTACTAAACCTCCACAGTTCTGACCTGGAAGACAAGAAGGGAAAGGAGAAATGAACCTAATTTCAAACATTTTTTTCCCTTCTCTCCTACGGGACATTCCACACAAAGCAGGCTTGAGATTGAAAATTTAGCATTTCAAGATGTAATTCCATGCATTCATGCAGTGTTGAACATTGAATATATTAAATGGCAACAACTTTAGCTCCTGTTGATTTTTGCGAAGCCATTTCCCCACCTCATTCTGAAAGGGATAACCTTTAGTAATAGATGGGACACACTGAGATCATGCATTTTTAACAAAGACAGCATTAAGCGATACAGAATAAACCTACATCAGAGTCACATTATTTATCCTAGAAAACATACTTCCAAATCTTCCAGTGGTGACCGCTGGTGAATTTCGACCATGAATACTACAATGTGCTCTTTTAGTTTTCCTTATTATAAGATTGGACATTTTCACGGAAAATAATAGAACAAAGTTTTAGAATGTAAATTCTAAACATCAAAGCCCCTTTATTGCATTTTCCCCCTTGCCACTTATGTTAGTGTTTTACAGTGAATGTTTAAATTGTTATTATAGTGTAGACCTTGGAAGTAGCCAAGAGAGATGAGATAGTAGTGGCAAGTTTTAAATAAATAAATAAACAAACAAATAAATAAAAGTTATAGGAAAAAAATCATTTGCCTTGATGGGATCATTAATATTGCTAATGGTGAATATGGTGAGCAGCCATATTTTGTTATTGGCTTCCACATTGGGAAATAAAATAATAAACTAAACTAAACTAAAAAAATGAAAATAATATAAAATAAAATGTCTCCCTCTCTGAGGGAGATATATATCACATCAAGACTGCCTTCAAAACAGACAGAAAAATAGCAGCCATGCTTAGAAACCCCAAAGATAAAATTGACCTGGAAAACCAAGCTATATATGAAGTCCCCTGTGCATCATGCCCTGCCACATACATTGGACAGACCAATCGAAGAAAAAGTACCTGCCTGGATGAACACAAAAATTCAATAAAAAAGATGGAACACACTTCCTCACTAGTCCAACACATGAAAGCCACAGGTCATAGCATCAACTTCAACAGCACCAAAATCCTAGCCACTATAGAAAACCCCAGCCACAGAATTATCAGAGAAGCCATAGAGATTGAAAAAAGACCTGAAAGCATGAATAGAAGAGATGATTCCACTAGACAGTCAATTATTTGGAAGCCTACACTCACAAACAAAAAAAATTCCCACACCACAANAAAAAAAAAAAAAAAAAGCCACAAAACAGACAGAAGATATTAGAAACACCAATCAAGCAGAACACAACTAACTTCAAGACCAATAAACACAGACCAAGACTCCCAACCAATCAGGATGAAGAAAAAACCATTCTAGCACAGCAGTAGGCTCGCCCCAAATTTAAAACTGAAATGCCTATGAAAGTCTGACTCACAGATAAACACAATACAGAAGCCTGATGATGGCAAATGAGATTCTGCCAAAATGTTGCTTCAACTTTAAAAGCACAATTATGATGACATGGGAAAATACCCGAACAAAGCTGAATACCATATATGTCAGTACCCATGAAAACTTAAGAAAGCAAATATATGTGTGTGTGTGTGTGTGTGTGTGTTTGTGTTTTCTTATGTTTTTGCGGGTATTTGTATGGTATTTAGGTCACTAAACATCGCTAAACATCGCTATAATAAAAGTACAAATATTAAGACGTGGGAAAATACCCGAAGAAACCCAAATACCAAACACACACACACACACACAATCTTTATTTATTACATTTTTTAAAAAAATGGCAGGCCTTCTCCAATCAAGTGATGTACAACTCCTCAGATCTGAAATTTGCCTTAAAATAATCAAATCTTAAAACCAAGACCATATATTATGAAGTTGCAGTATACAGAATGATTTTGACAATTAAAAATGATAACCAAAGCAGCCTTTCCCTCAAGGCTTGGTGAAAAAGCCAAGTCTTCACAGATGTTTTGAAGATCATAAAGTACAATAGCACTTAAATGTGGAGGACGCTATTGAAGAGGATAGGAGCATGTAAGTGGACATCTCTGATTGCAGGGACATATGAAGGGTCAATGCTACTAGAACTTACTGGGTGAGAAACCCCCAAGGCTGTGTGCTATCTCCACTTCTCTTCTCCCTATATACCAATGGCTGCATCTCAAATGATCCATCTGTTAAAATACTGAAGTTTGCTGATGACACAACAGTGATCGGTCTCATTCGAGACAACCGACATGAATCTGCATACAGACAGGAGGTATATAACTGCTTCGCTGAGTGTAAACCGGAACCATCTGGAAATAAACACACTCAAAACCATAGAAAATGGTGGTAGACTTTCGTGAAGAAATCCTCCATTCACATACATCTCTTTACAATACTAGGCAAACGGTATCAAACAGTAAGGACCTTCAAATTTCTAAGTTCTATAATCACATGACTTAAAATGGATTACCAACATTCAAAACATCATCAAAAAATCACAACAAAGAATATTCTTTCTGCACCAACTCAAAAAGCTCAAACTGGCCCAGGGAGCTGCTAATACAGTACTACAGAGGAATTATTTAGTCTATCATCTGCACCTCTGATAATGGTCTGGTTATGGTTCGCAACTCCAACAGGATAGACACAGAGCTTCAGAGGATAATTAGGACTTGCCAGAAAAAATAATTACTTACCACCTGCCTTCAATTGAGGACCCGCTAATACTTGCATAAAGTCAAAAAGAGGGCCATGAAAATATTTACAGATCCCTCACAGTCCCGGACATAAAATCTTTATTTTACACACCGATGCTATCACACTAACCAGACAACAGACACTTAGAACAGTTTTTTCCCGAAAGCCATCCACCTCTGCTAAACAAATAATTTCCCTCAACACTGTGGTTCAACTTTTTACAAAGTGTGCACTACTATTACTGTTAATCTTCTCATCACTTATCACACATCAAGCATTCTTCCCTCCCAGCGTGGACTTGTAGGAAGCAGTAACTTTTCACTTGTATTCCCTTACAATTTATATTGATGGCTTTCATAAGTATGATTGATTGTCTGACTTGTATCCTTATGACTCATCATTAAGGTGTTGTATGTTATGATTCTTATCTTAACGAAATGTACCTTTTCTTTATGTAGTACTGAGAGTAATTACAAACCAAGAGACAAAATTCCTCTGCTGCAATCACACTTGGCCAATATTCTTATTCTATTCTATTCTATTCTATTCTATTCTATTCTATTCTATTCTATTCTATTCTATTCTATTCTAAAGTGTTAGCAGGAGAAGGGGACCTCAGTTATCCAGACCTTAAACTATGAAGAACATTAAAGGTTACAATGGCAACTTAAGTTGGAAGCTAACTAGGTATCAATTCAACTTATAAACTAGGTGTGTGATGATCAGCTCAGGATTTGTCCATAGCTACTTGAGCTGC
Organism: Laticauda laticaudata; assembly: GCA_004320025.1. Taxonomy (NCBI): domain Eukaryota; kingdom Metazoa; phylum Chordata; class Lepidosauria; order Squamata; family Elapidae; genus Laticauda; species Laticauda laticaudata. Next base: position 5,032 of record BHFT01014270.1, read on the forward strand.
TGCATTCTGTACTATCCATTATTTAAGCATTTTGTATGCTGCCCAGGAGTTGCAGGGAACTGAATTGGGAAACAACATCCTAATGTCTATTTAGCCACAGTGTTTTGTTGAGATCTAGTCCCAGGTCCAAAACGTTCACAAGAGAGCCAATGTTCAACATCCATTGGAGGCACTGATGATATTCCTTAGGTGAGTGATGAAACATGCAAGCAAACATATAAGTTCAGAGAGCACTAAGAACCCCACAGTTCACACCTGAGCTACAGATATTCTCTTGTACTGAATACATTGGAGGGTTGTATGAACATTTTTTAAAAAAGAAACCATTCTGAAATATCCCAATTTTTTTCTCTGTATGATGTGAGTGAGCATTGTTAGATCTCAAAAATCCCTAAATTAGGCTGACAGGAAAAGTTTAAGTTTTCTTTGGTCCTGTTATGACTAAATTCTAAGATTCTACATAGAACATGTTTGTTCCCAATTTGATTAGTATATCCTACTGAACCATATGGGGGCATGCTGCTGATTAAATAGGCAATTCTGCAACAAGTAGCCTTGATTTATGACAAGGAGGGTTTTTTGTATCCATCTTGCTGAGCTCATTAATCCCTCAAATATAGATATGCCAAAACTCAGAATTTCATTGAGGCATAAAATCAATCTGTTTCGTAATGAATAAAATGTCTGCAAAGAGAAAAAGTTGGGGGAGGCATTTTGTGCATAATGCTTGAACTCATGTGCAGTTTTGGCATAAATATATTCCAAACACTTGCTGTTATGCCTGCAACAAAGATTATTTCAGGCAACTTTGTATTATGTCCCAAATACCTGCGAACAGATTTGTGACTTTAAACATTAACTTGAAATGCTGTCAAATGTTTGTGGGAGTTTCAAAATCTTAACATAGAAGATTTAAATTTAAAAAAAGGATTTGCAGATTAAAACTATGGCCTAATAAATTATCATTTTCTACTTAATTTAAATCTGAAACTCTAATGAGTGGATATTAAAGCAGTGGGAATTCAGTAGGCCTGTTAAAAGAGAAGGATTTTCTAGCCTATCTGCCAATTGTTCAAACCAAACCATTGTAAGGCAGACATTGCCACATTTCATTCTCTAAATGTAAAGCCTTTTATAATTAAGTAGTTCCTAAAGATGTATTTATAACGTATTAAACAGAGCTTGAATTGGGAGGGGGAAAAATCCCCCTTAGCTGCAATAGGAAACTGTCATTAGTTGTGTTTTATGAATACTTCCTTCTTTCTGTAAATTGGCCAAAAAAATAGTAATCTAGGAACAGTTAGCTTTATCTTGCTTTTTTTTGTTGTCGTCTTTTAAAACAGTGTTCTGATGACTGAATGGGTGAGAAGAACTGTAATGCTTCTGGCAAGCCTCCTCATGGAGTCAATTTATTTGATTTATTCAGCTGCCTGCACACAATCTCTATTGGAGGCAGACTGGATTATCTTGTTAGCAAGGATCTTATTGGTAAAAGATGCTTGACCAGGTGTACAATTTCTGAAATGCAGATATACTAGAAAACTGATTGTAAAATACTATACGTTAGGATTTGTTTTGAGTGGGAAGGAATGGGGAAATAGGAAAGGTTTAATAAATTCCAAATGTGTGTGTTAAGAAACAACAAGTTAATGGTAGGATTTTTTTAAAGGAACCTGAAGGTCAGGGGGCTAAGTGAAAATGAGAATTAATTCATGCAAGCTATCTGCATCAAGTTGAATGACCAAGTTCTCTGTATACAGGAAAGACTGTAATTAGAGTGAGAGACTAGCTATAATAGTAAATTATAATCTGGTTTGTTTCATTAGGACTTAATATTTTATGTTAATCGAGCCCTGGGGTTCACAAACTGTGGCTTATGACCAGATGTATGAAGTGAGCCACTACTTCAACAAACTATAGTTAAAACATATCAGCTGGTAGCACAAGATGTGAACCCATAGGAAGAGCCAGAAATAAAGAGAAAAAAGAAAAGGGCACATATGGGTTCAACAATGTTAAAAACATTTTCAACAAATGTTTTTAAATATCCTATCTATGCTTATTTCATTGTTGAATTTGTTCTGTCCTGAGAATACTTGTGGATTTCAACTACCAGAATTCCCCAACCAGCATGACTGGTGGATTTCAACTTGTGGAATTCAACTACCAGACTTGTGGATTTCAACTACCAGAATTCCCCAACCAGCATGTCTGGCTGAGGAGTTCTGGGAGTTGAAGTCCACAAGTCCTATATACTGTATATTTATTCTTATAAACTGCCTTGAGTTGCTATTTGCAAAAAAACTTCCTAAAATAAATAAATAAATAAACATAATGTAGTACATTGCAGAATGACATTCCGTTCTTCTTTGGCTTAGCTTTTTGTAGGGGGGAACGGGAAGTTTTGTCACTAACAATGATTTATTTTCTTAAAGCCTGAATTTCCATACAGGAGATGAGATGAAAATGTAGCAAACAAAAAGCTGAAGAGAAGAATTAGGCTTTTCTCACTCATAATGTAATCAAGCCTTAAAGAAATGTCTGGAAAAAAAATGGTTCATACACCTAAGGGTGTCATCTGCAACTTGAAAAGCTGCAGAAGCTCAATTTTCTAGAGAAAGAAAACAGTCCTTTTGTTTCAGCCTCTGGGAACTGCGGAAGTCTGAAATCAGGCTCTGAGGTGCTTTTCAACCTGTAAATGTGGAAAAACACTCCTACACGCTTCATTTTAAATCAGATCTCTTGAGGGTTAGATACTACTTTATTCTCTGGGAATTTTGTTTTTGTTTTTAAATATCCTATCTATGCTTATTTCATTGTTGAATTTGTTCTGTCCTGAGAATAGAAATACTCAAGACCAGTGTTCATCAAACAGCTCTTTATTCTTAACTAATTCAGTTACTTTGTAACAGAACATTGCCGGAGCTGCGGCAGCCCTTTTTATAGCGGCTGATCGCGGCTTGCGGCCAATGACAGCTCTTTAAGTTTTCCTGCCATCAGGCGGGCCAATTGCAATGGTACTTTACTAACCAATCCTATCGCGGCCTGCCTCGGCAATCAGATTAAGGTATTGAGTATTCAATTTTTATACACAACACCCCTCCCCTCTTGGTTTCATCCAACGTGCGTAACGTAGTCACACAGGTAGGTGGCTTGTCTACTTGACCTGCACACTCAGTTTCAGGGTGATCTTCCACCAGTTCGGTCAGGATCGCCTTTTCTCCGTGTCTTCTCATGGAACCTCCTCGGATGTGAGTCAGCCTTGCCGCTCCCCACCGGGTCTCTTGGGCTGGTTGAGTGGCTCTGCTGCTCCCTCCTGTTCTGTCCAGGTTGGTCGAGCTGCCTGGCTGCCTCCTTCCGGAAGGCTTCACCTCGCTTCTCTGTACCGGTTCTCTTCTCTGGAGGTCATCTGCGTAAGTGCTCTTTGTTCTTACCGGGGTTTCTAATTTGGGTTGTTGTGTTGTGCCTTTTGTCATTGTTATTGGATATCTTCCTCTCCTTTTTTTATTACTTTTGTGTTTTCCCCGCCCCTTCTTGGTTGTTGTCTGGATTGTTTGTGAGGGTGGTATTTGCGGTGGTGCTTCGAGCTAGGTAGGTTAGTTTTTGCATTCTAATGTCACTATGAGCGAAGCTGGTTCGATGTGTCATTTCCATTGTTCCTGCCGTCGTCTGGTTCAAGTCGGTATGACCGGGGCCCTGTAATTTGTGTGTAATTGTGGCTGGAAGCAATAATGGCCCTCCAGTGAGATTTTTTGCATAGAGCTAGGTCTCAGTGGGAAAGGAGCCGTATTTACTTTGAGAAGCAGTGTGTTTTCAGAGGTGTAGGTGGGGTAATCTATTAGTAGGAATGCAATTTTCTCCATGAGAGTTCAGCTGGGCTTTTGTTAGTGGTTGTGCTAGCGGTGATATGCCTGAATTTGGTTAAACAGTTTGTTTAGTATCTTGGATGTCCCCAGTGTCCAGTTTGTCCAGGGCCTTTCTTTATTATAACGAACCATGCGTTCAGCTCGTCCATTTAAGCTGGATGCAGCCAGCCACTGTCTAGGCAATGTCAGAGCCTTGTGCAGCTAGGTATTTGCTCGAAAGCTAAGGCAGGAAATTCGGATATGCAGATTACTACTACATCTGGCAGTCCATGTGTTGCAAAGAATTTGTTCAATTGTTTATACTGCTTCATAGTTTGCTGTATGCCATATAGATATAACCGTCAAGCCCAGTTGAATAAGTGTCAAAATTTATACAAATTTATGTTTTCCCTTTCGTTGCGCCCTGCGAAATCAATATGGAGTCTCGCACCAGGGGCCTCTTGGAGTTTCCATTTTAGGACTGGTGCAAGGCATGGGTAGGCCTTGATGTCTTGGCACTCAGGAGCCATGGTTGCCACCCATTGTTCAATGTCTTGTCCAGCCCTGGTCATCAGACGTAACTCCTGGCTTAGGCTTTCATTTTTATGATGCCCGGGTGTCCTCGTGCAACATGCACAATACTTCCTCCTACAATCTGTTGGGAATACCACCTGTCCTCCCACAGTATACAACCCTTTTCAAGGACAATTCAGTCTGCGGGTGCAAAAAGGTTTAAAAGTCTCGCCTCTATCCTCATCCGGCCAGCCCTTACTTACCAATGCAGAATCCTGAGCTGTCAGAGGGTCTTTCGCGGTAGCTTTAGCGACGTCTGCTGCAGTTAAGTGCAAATTCGGCCATGTCTCGATCTGAAGGGTGGAGATGGTGGAGCTGGGTCATCTCTTTATCGGGCAGAGGGGAACGGCTTAAGGCATCCGCATGAGTGATGGTTTTTCCTGTATGAGTGTGTAAGTGTATCAGCGAGGAATTTCCGACCATCTCGGCATCCTTGGCAATAGGATGTTCGGGTTGGTTTGTTCCCTGCCAGAATTCTAGCAGGGGTTTGTGGTCTGTGATTACAGAAAAATGTCCTACCATAGAGGTATTCGTGGAATCTCTTGATGCCTGCTATGATGGCGAGGGCTTCTCAGTCAAGTTGGCTGTAGTTCCTTTCTAGATTTTGACAGTTGTTTTAGAATAGAAGGCGATTGGTGCTTCTCTTGCCATCTGGTAGCTTTGTGGCTTCGTTATGGCACCGATTCCAAAAGGCGATGCATCAACAGGTGACCGTCAGTGGCTGGGTGTTGTGTTATTGTATTAAAATGGTGTTGGATGTTAATAAGTCCTTAATGTTTTGGAATGCTGCTTGGTCTCGGTGGCCCCAATTCCAGACAGTTTTTTTTGTCTAATAGCCAATGTAATGGCTCTGCTATAGTTGCCTTTGGGGCAGGGAGACATTATAGAAGTTAATGAGACCTAAGAACGCTGTAAGTCTGTTTTGTTCTTAGGTCTGGGTGGCATCTTTAATTGCTTTTATCTTTATTTCAGTGGGGTGTATCCCTTTTCTCAGCTATAAGGTAGCCTTAAGAAATTTGACTTGATTGGTGGCTAGTTGACATTTCTTTTTTGACTTTAAGCCCTGCTTCCCTGAATCTTTTGCAAGACTTCTCTCAGTCTGTCTTCTAATTGATGTTTATTTTCAGCGGATACTAATACATCTCAAAATAGGGAGATGACCTCTTTTAGTCCATTTAGAAGGTGCTCCAATTAGGCTTTGGAAAATGCCTGGGGCAACGCTAACACCAAATTGAAGTTTGTTGCATTGAATGCCCTCTGTGCTGACTATAGTCTGTGCTTATCTGCAGTTTCAGGGTCAACCGGCAGCTGTTTGGTATGCTTGCGTGAGATCAAGTTTCGCAAAAAATTTCCTCCCCCTAATGAATGCAACAGATGTTTAACTACTGGAACAGGTTATGCACTTTGCTGGAGTGCATGTATGAGGGTGGCCTTATAGTCACCACAGATACGTACTGACCCATTCTGGTTGACAGGAGTCACGATGGGAGTTTCCCACCTGGCATGGTCGATTGGCTCTAACACCCTTGTGCTTGCCTAGGGTCCCTCGAATACATCCCGGAACTCCCTTCAGCAGGCTCTCCTCTCAATCAGTCTTGGTGATGCTGTTGATTCCTGTCACTCCGATTCCCAGGGGTGCGACCATTCGATTCCCAGCAGGCTAGGGCGATCACGGTCGATGATTGTCAGAGGAAGTACTTCAGCGTGGTTTTTGAAATTCTATTAGGAAATGTCCAAGACCCACTACTGGGATTCGATTTCCCTGGTAATTTTGAGTATTAGGCTTTGGTTCCAGTTCTCTTCGCTTAATTTCTGGTATCAGAGATTTCTGATGGTGTCCATGATACCATGACAGTGTGATCCGGGTCTATTTCCATTTCACAGGTTTTCCTTAGATTTTTACATTTATTCGGCACCTTTTTGCGTTTGCTGCCCTTGCATTTCCTATGATTATTGTTTGCTGTGTTTCTTCTTTGTCGTTCATTTTCCAGCTTCTGTTCTCTCGGTTCCATCAGCTTCCAGCTTGTCTATCTCTTGTTGGGGTGTGGTGCTGCCACTCTTTTTGGACTATAGATCTTCTTTTCGCGCAGTCCCTTCAATGTGCCCCCATTTCTCACAAAATCTGCAAATGGCATCCAGAATCTGCATTCGCGAGTGCGGGTGGTTCTCTCTGCATCCAGCACAACTGGAATTCTCCCCTCCTTCCTCTTTTTTCCCGCCAATTCCTTTCTGACTGAAGCCTATGTATGCCTTCATTGTCATCATCGCGTGTCACTCGGAGAGTTGAGGTCTTCATGGTGGGCAGTTGCGGTGGTTGTTTTTTGTGTTCCTCCGCTCTTTCTTCTCTCGAGCGTGGGTTCTGTGGTCTGGATTTGGTGAGTTTATTGGGCTCATGGTGGCTGCGGATTTCTTGGCCGGTTTCAGCAGCGGTGCTTCTGTGATGGCCTCAGCCACTGTGATATTCAGCCTGTTTAGTAGCTTCTTTGGAGTGTTGCGTCCTTCAATCTGAGGACCGCGGTCTCTCATGGCTTCGTCCATGTTGAGAAACTCGCAGGCTCCCTCAAATATCTCTCAGGGCTGCTATGAAATCTCCGATGCTCTCATCTTCTCGTTGATCTCACTTGTTAGAATTTGTGTCTTCTAATAAGATTGGAGACCACAGGTGCGGTAATGGGCTCATAGGCATTCAGTTTAAATCTGGCCATGCCATTTGTTTCATGTACCGTGGTTTGGCTAACGCCTTGGCCATCTTGAAGATGGTAGGGCCACAGTACGTGAGAGATACGCTCTCTTCCTCTGTTCGTTATTCCTTGTAGCTCTTGCTTTCTAGAAACATCAGGAAGTGGTCAGTATATGACTCCCAATCTTCTTTGGCTGGATTGAACGGTGCGCGGTGGCGCATTGTTACCAACCATTTTGGTTGCTCAGTTCTTGTTGCCGTGCTCTTTGGTCTCGCTCTTCCTAAAACGATCCCACCCTCGTCGCCAGTGTCCTTGTCCTGATAGATAGAAATATTTCGAGACTGGTGTTTTCATTCAAACAGCTCTTTAATTCTTAACTAATTCAGTGACTTTGTAACAGAACATTGCCGGAGCTGCGGCAGCCCTTTTTATAGCGGCTGCTTGCAGCTTGCGGCTGCTCGCTCTTTCAGTTTTCCTGCCGTCAGGCGGGCCAATTGCAACGGTACTTTACTAACCAATCCTATCGCGGCCTGCTCAACCAATCAGATTAATGTATTTGGAGTATTTCAATTCTTATACACAACAGAATTTGCCTTCTGTACTATCTTAAATAGTTTTCTCATTTATAAAGCTCTGCCTAGAATCCTGCAATTTCAGGGGTTATTTTAATTGCAGGTTCCAATGTAAATCAATTCATGTTGAAGATCAATGCCACTTTAAACTTTAAACTTCCTTGTACTGCATTCCCTGTGGCTAAAGAAACTCTTCCACTGATAGGAAGAAAGAGGGTTGCAAAAATACAGAAATGCCAATGTTTCCTTGTTTAAATGTGTATCAACTGTACAAAAATCAGAAATTAAAAATTCCCTCCACGCAAGGATTAATTGCTCTAGGATGGTGAAAAGATGAAGCCATGGCCTAGTTAGGGAAGTCCATAGTTACCTAGTTAACAAAATACACCTTCCTTTCTTTCTGCACACAGAGAAGTCTTCCTAGCAATTAAGAATTCAGAAATTTGTGTGTGTGTATGAGAGGTATGAGTAATGAACCATTTATAGTATGTTTACGTCATCCTGATCAATGTAAAATAATTACTCCATGGAGAATTTTTTTAAAATATTAACCATCATATTTACTTGATAGACCCATTATGAGACTACAAAAAAAGGCAGCCAGTTTGGCCTAATGTCCAAGTGCTGGCTAGTAACCAGAAGATTTGTGAGTTCTAATCTGGCTTTAGGCATGAAAGTCAACTAGGTGATGTTGGGCCAGTCACTTTCTCTCACTCCAACCTACCTCACAGGGTTGTTGTGAGGAAAATAAAAGAAGGAAAAGTATTAGGGATTTTTGCTATCTTGAGTTATTAATAAAAAAATAAAGGGAGGATTAAAAAGAAATAAATAAAATTTAAAAATAACACCACATTTCAAGAACATAATAATATTAAAGAATATTATCAATATGTTATTCAAACATGTGTAAACAGAAAGAAAATCTAATGACTTGACTGGCAGGAGAAATCCATGGATAATGAAAATAAGATAGTTGTGTGCTTTTATAGAGCATTTTAAAAAAGGTATCTTCTTGAAATAGCAAGCTCTTTATGTCTTTCATTCTTAAAAGAATAATCTTATCCATCCCTAACCTTCTATTTAAGATGTTAAGCACATTTGCGTCCTTTTGTCATTGACCTAGTAAATGAATTTTGTACTGTACGATACAGTTCAGATGTCTGGCTTGTTCATACAGTTGAACAGAACCTTATAATAGAATAAGATATGAAGTTAGAATTAAAAGTTAAATTCCTGTTAATTGGATGGATGAAAATGACCCAACATTTTTTTTTCCTAGGCCCTCTGTGATGCTATGTAACCCAGTAGAAAAAAATAGGAGAAAAAATGTTGCTGATTATATTGGTGAGTGCATACTCTGCACACACATATCTATTGAAAAACAAACTATAAATTTAGTTCCCAGAAAAACTTTGATATGCTCAAGTTATAGCTATTAATGCATTTTTTTTAATTATAGGACAGTAAAAAGCACTTGATGGACTTTTTACTTTATTTACTTTATCCCTGCATGAACAATCCCTGCTAACTGCTTGTTCCTGCCATGTGCTCAGGGTATTGCCTTTGATTATTTCCTAGCCCATAGCAAAGGAAATTTAAAGGAAATGCTTTTCTTCTCTTCAGATAGGGCATGCCTCACTTCACCAAGGAGTGCTTGGTCATGCTGTTAGGCAACTGGATTTCAGCAGCTGCCAGGTCCTTCCATAACTATTTGAGATTGATCTACAGCTAGTCCTCGAGTTACAACTATTCATTTAAGAACCACTGAGTTACAACTGCCCTGAAAAAAGTGGCCAGTTCTTGCACTTACAACCATCAGAGCATCCCCATAGGTAGGTGATCAAAATTTGATGCTTGACAACCTGCGTACATTTATGATAGTTGCAGACAACTTGGGGTCATGTGATCACTATTTGTGATCTTCCCAGCTGGCTTCCAACAAGGAATCACTTAATGACTGCATAATTCACTTAACAACTACATCTAGTACAGGTAGTCTTCACATAATGACCATCTTTATGACCAGTTGCAGCAATTTTACAACATTTTCTAACAATTTCTGGCAAAAAACCAAATAGTAATGAATGGATTTGCTTAACAACCTCTACATTTGCTTAATGACCACCACATTTGCTTTACAACTGCATAACTTGCTTAATTATCACTGCAAAAATTTATAAAATCAGACTGGTCACATCGGTGCTTCAGCTTACAACCATCATGATTTACAGTAGAAACTCCAGGCTCCATTATGGTCATACGTTGAGGATTGCCCGTATTTTAAGCAAGATATTGGATTGACTTTCAACTCTGAGCAAAGCTTGGTCCCAAAAGGTGAATCCATAAAAGATTAATAAACTAACTGTTCCATATCTTTCTCAAGTGACAGCCTGTAGAACAAATTAAATAACAAAAGAGGAATTTTATTGCTCATATTAACATCTGTACTCTGTACATTAAGATGAAACAATATTTAATGTTGGAACATGGGATTACAGTTTTCTATTTTTATAAACTTATCTATGTTCAGACATCCACCATATAGCTAGATGATTGCATTGTGTCTGTGAAATTTTATTCAAACAGATATTCTCTTTTCAGCACAGTAAACTGCAAAAGAATAACAAATATAAACTCACATAAACTGTAATGTATAAATAGCCTAGTAAATGGATGTTTTAAAAATGAAATATTAAACATATTGAAAGCTTTGGTTTGGTGCCATTACTAAGAACAACAGTAAAATCAACTTATCGTTCTCATTAGATTTTATCTTCTTAGTTCCCTTGCCTTACCAGATAAATAGCAGAAAGACAAGATTCAAGAGTCAGACTACAGGAATGTCACCTCAAATCACTATTTTGTGAGACGGATGTCTATAAAAATGTTTAAATAATTAAAGAAACATTGCAATCTCTTCCAAACTTCTATCTGAAAAGGTTTATTTTGTAAATTTTTCCAGGTCGGCATCTACTCAGATTAAGATGCTCCAGGAATCAGAACAGCAATAGTAGCAAATACAGACATTCATATAATAGTATTCCTTTTTTCCTTTCTCTAGTAAAGAAAATTGGTGTGTAATTCTTGTTATGTACAGAGTGCTCCAACAGAGAAAGAATTGAAGGGAGTTAGTTTCAAAAGAAAGTCTAGAAATACATATTTTGTGTGTGTGGTATGTGTGTGTGATTTGTCAATCGCTTACAAGATAATAGGTATAAGTATAAACATGAGTATGAATACAGGAAATAGGTACAAATAAATGGGGACAATAGGACAGCGACAGTAGGCACAATTGTGTACTTATGCACATCCCTTACAGACCTCTTAGGAATAGGGTGAGGTCAATAGGGATAGTTTAAGGTTAAAGGAGTAGACGTTAAAGGATGATGTAACAACATAATCAGGTAGTGCATTCCAGGCATTGACCACTCTGTTGCTGAAGTCATACTTTCTGCAATCAAGTTTGGAGCAGTTTATGTAGTATCATAAACCTGGCCCTAAGGGAAATTTTCCAGAACACAAGCAGTCAGATCTCCCCAAATGGAAAGAAATGTCTAGGTCAGTGTTTCTCAACCTTGGCAATGTGAAGATGTGTAGACTTCAACTCCCAGGATTCCCCAGACACCATGATTGAGAAATACTGATCTAGATAATCAAATATCAAAAGTTCAATTGACTCAGGTGATTTTTTTTCAGTCTGAGTTTTAATCCTGGGCCCTTAATTGGTGAATGACAACTGAATGCAAAGCTACCTTTTTTCCTTTGGAACATGTGTTACAGGATTTTCTGAGAATTAACACAGCACTCTTGTTTGCAGCTTTCTATAAGCATGAACTGACTATTGAGGTGCAGCTCAATTTCTGTGTGCAGCAGGTTGCAAAATCGACTTGCTCATGTTGAGCTGCACACATGTGGCCATGCACATTGGTCTGCTGTTCATGCAAGTTGAGCAGCGCGTGTGCACTGGCCTGCCACTCATACAAGTTGAACTGTGTGTGTACTGATCCATTGCTCACATGGCCCGGTTCCAAATAGGCCACAGCCCAGTAGTGGGCTGTGGCCCAGGGATAGGGACCCTTGCTCTAACTAATTGACTTCCTCTGTGGTAGCAAAGTGAGCTTGGAAGCATCCAAATTCTCTGCAGTCTAAGTGTACTTACTTAGTGTACAGCATGAATTTGCGTATGCTGGCATTGTAAAATTTCATAGATCTTAAAAACTCTGAAATGGTTGAGGTGAGGGATAGAATACTGGTTTGACTTCTTTATTAAAAGACTGGTTTAAAAATCAGAAATGTTTTCTCTGCTTTTATTTGTTTTGACAGACAGACAGAATAATTGAATTTGGTTAAGAATGTTCTTGCAATCAAGTATTCTATATTCTATGTATTATGTGGTTAAAGATGCTGAGCTTATCAGCTGGAAAGCTGACAGCCCAGGTTCAAGACACAAATGCCGCACTCCAGGATGAGACCCTGTTCCTTGCCCCAGCTCCTGCCCATTCTAGCAGTTTGAAAGCATGCAAATACGAGTAGATAAATAGGAACCACTTCAATGGGAAAGTAAAAGCATTCTGTACACCTTTGGCATATAGACCACAAAAACAGTGCTGGCTCTCTCAGCCAAGAAAAGGAGATTAGCAATGTCCCATAGAATCGGACATGAATGAACAGGGAAATCTTTATCATTACCTTATTCTATTATGTGGATATCATCAATATAATTAGACTCTATATAGTTGAATATATGTGATATTGAGAGGATTTTGGGAGTCCTCCTTCAACAATGCCAGTGCTACTTTGTGATCAAAGGGTGAGAAGAAAAAGACACACACATGCAGTTAATATATGGAGTGGGGTGGGTGGGTTGCCCATTTACAATCAGACAGCACGATAGCACATTACTCCAATGCTGTCCCCTTATAAGACATTATGGAATAAATGGAAAGGAGATACAATAACTGAAAAAATACTTTTGTTATGTTTTAATGTGGATCATTTGGGGGCAGAAATCCTTGCTTGGCTAAACAGTGAGCTTCAAGTATGACAGAATGTCCTTATTTTCTGAATGCAAGTCAGGATGACATAGCATCCTCTACAGTTAAGATGAAGTCCATCTGAACACAGAGCTACTGTTCATAAGGTTGCCAATTATTGTTTTTTGAGGCATATAAAATAAACTTGATGCTTTATGCAAACAGTATTTATGGTCTTGCAGTTGCTTAGCAACCAGCAAGTAGCAAGATAGAGAACACAAAGTAGAACAAATAAAGGCTGCTTTTCAGTGAAAGAATCAAAATTTGTGCCATATTAAAGCTATGATCATAGTCCATTCCTCTTCCCCATTTATTATTCATACAGCTATGAATAACATAAGCTTTCCCCCTTAGTTACAGAAAAGTAACAAGTCCCTATCACAAGTTGATGAAAACATACTTCAACATGTTCCAACAGCATATTACTTTAAAGGTTTTACTTTAAAGATCTGATACAAGTGAAAACAATTGAAGTGCCGAACATTCATCTCACGATCAACTCATTTTAAATCCAACTCTCTGAAAGTGTAATTTGTATTGTTAAAAATTATCTATTAGAACCAATAGAAATACCTGGCTGTATATACTGCAGCCAGAAAATATTTGCTCCGGATTAGTGTCATGCATAAAATTCTGTTGTAAAATCGTAAGATTTCATTTTCTCATCTTTTTTTTTATTACCAAATTGAAACCATAAATTCCACAAAACATGGTGTGTATATACATATATTCCACAAAACATAAAATACAAGGAAATGAAATCTTTGCAAAAATGCTATGTTAATCTAGCACATTTAATCTTCCAAAGATTACTGAGGTTATTTTTTTTTAAAATGCTATACATAAGAATTTAATTTAGGCAATCTAGTCATAAATCAATCCATTTAAATTTATTCCAGGCATATGTATGTTGTCAATTTGTCCATCGAACTGGTATTCTCTATCCAGTATAACATAATAACAATTAATAGGATTGGACAAGAAATAAGAATGCAAGGTGTTCTAAGTAAAATTGCCTTTTGCAATTGACTGAGGGTCAGTGGTGGAATTCCAATTTTTTTACTACCGGTTCTGTGGACGTGGCTTATTTGGTGGACATGGCTTGGTGATCATGTGACTGGGTGGGTGTGGCTTAGTGGTCATGTGACTGGGTGGACATGCTTGGTGGTCATGTGACTGGGCGGGCGTGGCCAACTCAATGTCACATCAAGGGGTGCCTAACCTGGCCCCTCCCCTCCCAGCCATTCCTTGTCACCCAGCCTCAACTTATCTATAGTTCTGTAAAAATGTTTTTCACCTTTTTTGACTTTATTATCTGCATACTAACAGATGTACTTCATGGAACCACTGAAAGGAGGAAATGGCTCACATGCTTACTTCAAGAGTGTCATAGGCAACAGGCTTTTAAGGGGCTGCTACAAAGAAAGGGGGGAATGTATTTTTCCAAACCACCAGAAGGATGGAAACTGAACAGAGAGAGAAGCAACCTAAAAAGTAAGGAGAAACTTTCTGACAGTGAGAACCAGTGACCTGCTTGTCCCCAGAAGTTCTGGGTGCTCCAACACTGGAAGTTTTTTAACAAAAAGACTGGACAGCCATTTCCCTGAAATGGTTATAGGGTTCCCCACAAAGTCCCTTCTAAGTGTTATTCTGACACCTTTCCCAGGACCTTCTACTCAGATTTTGGCATCCTCAGAGTTTTCCTGCCTGAGCAGGGGGGTTGGACTAGAAGACCTCCATTGTCCCCTTCAACTCTGTTAAACACACATGTATTTATGCTCTTGGACTATAGGCATTGAATGCATGAACCCTGAAAAATATGTGGTAGCCCTGGGTAAAAGAAGGCAGTAGAATCACACTAGGTGTAGGGATAGTGTAAAATATTAACACATAATAATAATGCTGGAACAATTAAAAATAATAGCACAGATTTTTTTTTCTCCTCTCTCTCCCTTCCTTCCTATTACTTTTTCTTTCTTTTTCTTGTTCTTTTTTGTCTTTCTCTCCCTTTCTTTTCTTCTCTCTTCTCTCTCACACACACACCAACTTCTCTCTCCCTATTTCTTTTCTTCTTTCTTTCTTTCTTCTTTCTCCGTTCTTTCTTTCTTTCTTTCTTTCTTTCTTTTTTCTTTCTTTCTTTCTTTCCTCTTTCTTTCTCTCCCCTTTTTCTTTCTTTCTTTTTTCTTTCTTTCTTTCTTTTCATATTCTTCTCTCTCTCTCTCTCTCTCTCTCTCACACACACACACACACACACACACACACACACACACCCCTGTCAGCCTTCATTCCCTCTCACTCCAAGCACCTTCCTCACAAGGGGAAGTGAATCCAGCATTAGAGAAGTTCTGCAGGCAAAGGGACTTGCATTTGAAGCTCCTGCAAACTTCCCCATGGCTGGATTTCCCCCCCTCCGCCAGCTTTCTTTTCCTCTCTCTCCAGGCCCTTTACTTACAAGGGGAAGCGATACTTCTACTGTCCATGAAGAATCCAGCCTTGGAACAGCTTTGCAGGTTAACAGACCGCTGCTCCGTCCACAGTCATGTGTTTTCAAGTGGCTGCTTGAAAATGCATGGTTAGGGCGGGGGAACAGTCCTCCTTTAAACTGGGGCAGCGAGCATCGGGTGGGCGGGACAAGCGACTGAGCAGGAACTGGGTGACCGGGTTGGGGGCATGGCCAGCTAGATGTTGCTTCCAGTTCAGCGACCCACACCAAATTCTTGCTTCCGGTTCCCCCAAGTAGGTGCGAACCAGCTGAATAGCACCTCTGCTGAGGGTCCTTTTCTCAATGCCAGTGATATCATCCACGGCCATCATCATCCATTGGATACTGCCTACCTTGCTAATTGGGTAGATAATATCTTGAACCAATCATGAGAATAAGAAATATAGTATTTGATTAAATTGTTTTTTCCCATCATCTCCTACTATGCTGTTTTTATCCAGAAAGTGGTATGGTTTTCCTGTCTAGAGGGACAGTAATTTAAAAAGCAAGTGTCTATGCAAGACTCTCGCCTTGAGCAGAAGCTTTTGTTTTTCTTGCCATAACTGCCTCCGTTCTTGTTCAAAGTTATAGTGTGAGCTATTGTTGGCTGAAGAATTGATGAGATCAACTCCACTGGAGAAAGTAGTGAACAGTGACATCAACATAGGTTATGTATTCCTTTGTTTGAAATCTTCATTGATCTTTCTTAGGTAGATTGTTCTTCTACTTGTAAAACTTTGAACATGTTCAAAAATAAGAACAGTAAAGATCATAGACTTCCCAGAGTTTATTAAAACCTACATAGTATTGCCTACATCTTCTTATATTTGACATCCTTCACCCTCCTTCAAACACTTATCAATATTTATTTTAATACTTATAATATGTCTAATGAATGTGTTTCGAAGACAGAAAATAATTCCTTAAGACTCAAGACTTTTATTGTTGTAGAACTAAATTCATAACAAATATTTTCACTGATAACTGGAATCCCAAACTGCACCAGGTAATTTTTTTTTCCAGAAAGACAAGATATAATTTAATTGCCAGGGAAAAGTGGACTTTTCAAGGCTAGGACTATTAACTCCTCCTTCTGGTATTTGCCAAGAGATCTTCAAATCCCCCTGGGAATACTCTAATATATAACATTTGCAGACCAAGGTAGTTTTTTTTTTTTTTTTNCAAGGTAGTTTTTTTTTTTTTTTTGACAAGTCCCAAACATCACAGACCGCCTAAATTTTAATCAGAATTTTGCAACACATATGATTCTTTTAATTATCTTTATTTTCTTTATTTAACAATTATCTTTATTTTCTTATAAAACAGTTTCCCAGGAAAGCCTCTATTATAAATCATCCTAGGTGTCACATCATGGGCAAACACATGCAAAAGTTAGCATGTTTGTACCTACTGTTGCCAGGATTGAAAATCTCTATAATGTTAAACTTTTGAATATTTTTAACTACCAACACACTCATATGCCAACATCCTTTCCCCATGTCAAATATCAGTATTGGTACAAAAATTCTTAAATGCATCTAAATCAAATGGGTCCTTTTAGTTAATTTCTTTCTATTTATAATAAATATATGGACAGAATAGATAATATACCCTTTGTTATGGAATTCTGCACATTTCTGCACAATCTGCTGTGTTGGATCTTAAGCCAGCCATTCTAAGTAGAATCCAAACACATGTGTTTGTTTGTTTTCTCAGATATATTTTCTCTTCATATCTTTTCATGAATTCTAGAAGTAATAAAATTATCCTTCTCATAACTACTTCGTTAGCTTAATCTTTAGGTAGTAAAATATGATCCCTGCTCAATTTGGGAAGAACTAAAAGCAGCAGCATCTATTCTTAGCATTGTAACATGGAAAGTGGACATCAGCTGGACATTAAACTGATATCAAATTGAGATTAATGCATGGCAATAAGGCAGTGCTGAATACCCCTCAAGCTAAATTGAAACAAATCCTTTGCTATGCATATGGCACAAGCAGATCCTTTATTGTCAATTTGAAGTTGTCAGTATGTTTGCCGGTTGGCCAAGAGCGCCTGGCTTTTTGACAAGCAGCCATGCAATTTAATCAGGAAATGACCGGGCTAAGGAAGTTGGTTACATGATGGAATGCATTTATAACCAGTTATTGGAATGTTCTGGACTGAATCCACATTTTCAGCTGGAGCATCAATGAAACAATACAACTTTCTTCCTCTGAATTCACCAATAGGGACCAGGGTCCAGAAAAATAATGTTGTCCTTCTGGAATTTATTTTAAGGAAAGGAGGAAATTAGCAATACTTTCAAGACTTCTTGGTTTCAGTTGAGTAAAGATGTGAAATTGAAAAGTTTTGTTGCTGTCAGAATTGTACTAAATCAATAAAGTTGAAGAGGGAAAAGTACAAAATAATAATATAACGGCCTTAAAACTATCTGTCATCTCATCACTTTGAGGGATGGAGGCATGTAAAAAGTGCCACAGAGACAATGAATATTATACTCATAATTGAATAATATATTCAATGCAGCCTCCACCTTCTATTCACAGTAACATTTCTTTCTTCTGTGGTTGGCCACACTTTTTTTCATGGAGTGCACATTGGATATAAGCAGGAAGACATTACAACTAGTAATTTATTTTCTATTGAAATGTTTCCCAACTTTGGGCTCTTTTAACATGTTTTCCTGCCAGGAAAATTCTGGGAATTGTTGTCCACCCATCTTAAAGAGCCCAAATTTGAGGTGTTCCATTGGTCCATTTCTCATCGGAGAAACAGACTTTTTATCAAGCACTCAGACACACCAAGGCATGAAGGGAGCCCACCTGACTTTGCAGTGGGAAATGACTTAAGTTAACACAGCATGGGAGTGACTCTTGGAACTCACAAATATGCAGCCAAGATGGTTTTTAAAAATGTCTCCCCCCCATACACACGTGATCTGCATTCACTACCAAACCTTTGAGATCCCCCCTCATCCCAAGTGCCCTTATAAGGAAATATTCACAGCAAGCTGAACTGATCCTAAGTGGCAACAAGGGCAAGAATCAGTCAAGCACCAGTAACCCACATTGTTGACATTCACTGACCATATCCCAGAGATAGCATAGCTTGCAGGTTGACCTAATAGGGAGAGATAAATTGTGAGAAAGTCACCCCAATGACTTTATCAGCAGCATCCCAATGTCAGGCTGTAATTTACACTATGCCTGCCTTTTTCTTTGTCACATTTTGGAAATGCAGTAGACAAGAGGTACATCAGCTGCTTTTGCACAGGGCTGATCAGCAAACTGCTAATGCTTTTTTGGGATCCCGCTGTACACTGTATCTATATGCATGCTGATCAATTTATGTTGTATCTGCAAAGTGATTTGGTTGCTTTCAGCAAGCCAGGTTTAGGCCACAATAGTGGGTACCATGATTTGGATCAGAAGGATGAAAGGGAAGGAGGCTGTGAATATCTTTCAAAGCATTCCTGCTACTTTGCAACCTTGTGGTTTCTGTTCCTTTCCTTTTCCACCTCTGATCCTGAACCTGTTTGAAAATGCACTTGGGGAAATATTAACTTGGCTTAGGAATTGTTTCTGGCTACTGTTTGATTGATGCACTTGAAAGGCACTGCTTTTAATAAAGGAGGATATTTGTAGCTTAGGGTTGAAATGAAGGCTTGTAGGTGCTCTCTGAGCTTGCGGACATTTCATTACTCAAACTAGGTAACATCATCAGTGCTACTGGCACTGATGATACTACCTAGTTTGGGTAATGAAACATCTGCAAGAAAACAACCAAGCTCAGAGAGCACAAAGGCTTTGCTTTTCAAAAGCAGGTTTTAGCCACATTAAACACAAACCATAATGGAATGGACTCAAGTAGCTGAAGTACTGGTGTCACCTATTAAGTTTGGTTGATCTGAAGCCACAATGAAGAAAGGATCATCCCAAGGAATCAAAATCCATTTGCTGGCACCACTGCAAAATTTGTAAGAGTTAATTAAAGCCAATACATTTCCCTACGTGTTGATTCCGATGGGATTTTCACTACATTTTAACATAATTGAAAATCCCAGAACAATGAAATGTGAATGGAATATGCTTATAATTGCACTGATAGTTAATTGACTGGGGATTACAAATTCAAGGCCCAACAGTCTGAAATAGTCATGAGTAAAGTTAAAGTCTATTGCCAATTAAATTTATAATTTTGGAGAGCTGTCTCCTAAAATTTTAATCTCCAATAGAGATACTATTTTTTGTAGTATTAAAGTGTTACGTTTTATAGACATATCAAAAGAAACCAGCTGGTAAATGCTTTCTCTAGGGCAGAAAGCATTAAGTCAATAATTTTAGTATTATTACTTAGGACTCTTGGTGAGTGTATTCTGGGGTTCAGAGCAGAGGTGAAATTCAAATTTCTTAACAACTGGTTCTGTAGGCATGGCCTACTTTGTGGATGTGGTTTGGTGATCACGTGACTGAGTGGGTGTGGCTTGCTGATGGCATGGCTTGGTGGTCACGTGATTGGCTGGGCGTGGCTTGTATGTACATATTGATTTTTTTTTATTAAAAAAGAGCAACTTTTAATCAAAATCAGGCAAAGCAGGAAGGCAGATTGAGTTGCTTGCAGAATCACAGATCTACCTTTCTGCAGTCTGCTGCCTGAGTCTGCATTGAAAAATAGAAGCTTCAGTCTAAGGAAGGTTCAGCTCTGCTGTCAGGCTACTTCTCCTCCTACCCACCCAACCCCTTGAATACCATCCCTGACTGGACCTCAGGGAAGCCTCCTGGGAAAAGCAAAGCAGTATAACAGTGATTTAGATTAGCTAGAAATCCAACAATTTCTTGCTTTCTAGTTAATCTAAATCATATAGCACAGCTGATAGTCGGAACAGCTGATCGATGGGGAAAAAAAAGGAAAAATAGCAACTTACCAAAAATTAGGTGAAGGCACAATGCAGGCAAGTTGGACGGTGCGCATGCCAGGTAAGGAGTGACTGGGTGGGGCAGGGTGAGTGAGGCAGGGTGGGGCCAGCCAGTGGTGTGATTTGCCAATTCTCCAAACTGCAGAATCATAATAACCAGTTCTATAGAACCGTTCCGTACCAGTAGAATCCCATCTTTGGTTCAGAGAAATGTAGAGCTGTGGCCTGCTTCTGTTGTTTGCCTTCTGCTTTTAGATTTAGCAGCTGTGTTCTACAGCTTTCTTTTATTAATTAAAGGAAATTGATCATACATATTTCATGCACCACAAAAATTAGCAAATCTACCCAAAGCATCCTAGTTTTGAACACTTCAAATGCATTTACAAACAGGAACTTATTTATTTATGTATTTATTTATTTTTATTATTTTTACAAAATAATACAAGGAAGCAAACATGTCCAACACCTTCCTCCTCCCATTTTCCCCACAACAGCCTTGTGAGGTGGGTTGGACTGAAAGACAGTGATTGGCCCAAAGTCACCCAGCTGGCTTAAATGCCTAAAGGCAGAACTAGAACTCCCAGTGTCCTGATTTCTAGACTGGTGCCTTAAAGCTCTCTGCTAAAATGTTATAGTACTATGAAGATCCATATTATATATGTGTATGTGTGTATATGTGTGTGTGTATATACACAGAGGGAGGGGCGTCTAGTATATGTATATGTGCTTGCATGTATATGTATGGATATTTATATGCACTTCTGAGAGCAGGCATCAGAATTTTATTTTTAATGTGTGTCAGTGTGTTCACAGAAAAAAGTAACAATAAAGGTTACCTTATCATACTATCTGTTGTTAAATTTTAATGAACATCATATTTTTCTTTATTTTTCTGCTTTCTTTACCATCCTTTACCTCCCTTAGTTTACAAAAATGAATATTGGAGAAAGAATAGAAAAAGAAAAATGTGGTTAATATTTTCTGTGTTTTCATCATACAAAAAGACTTATTTACCACATGAAGCAGGTGATGGGAAATGACAAGATGGCAATAAATACTGCATTGCTAATCCAAGCAAGTTTAGAACAGTATTTCTAAATCTAGTATCCTCCAGATGTTGGCTATAAAATCTAGAGATAAAGTGCTGCGCACATTTTAAAAATGCTGAGTAAGAAATATTTCAGATTGCATCTAAACACAGAATCTCAATTTTATTCATTAAAGAAGCCTGGGTTTTCTTTGTACCCCTAAAAAAGGAAAAAAGGCAACATAGCTTAAAGCAATCCAGCCCATAAACGTAATGCAAATTTTTTTCAAGCTGCAAGGGAGCCTTTTAATTAAACTTTTTTTCTGTTTTAGTGTCTGCTGCCTAGTGGCTGTTTTCATTGTTTAATGTACAGTTTCACTGTAAGTTAGATATGCTTGAGCTGTTTTCAGGATGTGTTTCATGCTTCCATTTTTAATTTAAAAGTTTTAGGTTGTGTTTAATTTTAAAATGTTGGGAAGTTGACCATGTGGGATGTTTTCAAGAGCAGCATAGACATTTTTAAATAAATAAAATGAAGTAATTTGTTTCGGGTAAAATATGAGGAATATCTGCAGTGGTGAGATTCAATTGTTTTACTATTGGTTCTGTGGGTGTGGCTTATTTGGTGGGCATGGCTTGGTGATCATGTGACTGGGTGAGCCAAGCTTGGTGGCTTAGTGGTCAAGTGACTGGGTGGGTGTGGCCAACTCAATGTCACTCACAACAAAGGGGTGCCTCACCTGGCCCCTCCCCTCCCAACCATTCCTTGTCACACCCAGCCTCAACATATCTATAGTTCTGTAAAAATGTTGTTCACCTTTTTTTGACTTTATTATCTACCTTCTAATAGATGTATTTCCCCATGGACATGTAGACGAGTATAATGTGCTTCACATGCTTTGCCCAAGAGGGTGATGGTCAACGGTTCCTTTAGCTCGAGCTCTGCCAGACAAGAGGGGGGGGTGAATGCTATTTTCTCTCAAAGGCACCAAGAAGGATGGAACCCTGAAACAGAAATCAGACAGCAAACCCTACACACATAACGGAAAACCTGCTTTGACATGAGGAACCAGTGGACCTGCTTTCCCAGAAGTCTGGGTGCTGACTCCACTCTCTGTCGATAAGGTCCTTATTTACAAAAGACGTCAGCCGGATACGAGCAGTCTTCCTCTGATATATTATAGGGGCCCTGCAGAAGTTCCTTCTTAAAGGTTTACTTTCGCTGAACACTTTCCCAGGACACCTCACCTAGTTCCATTCCTCTTCCTCTAGCTCAGTATTTGGCACATCCTCCTAGAGTTTTTCCTGGCCTGAAGGGGCAGGGGGTTGGACTAGAAGACCCTCCCATCTGTCCCCTTTCAACTCCTGTTTAAACAACACCCACCTGTATTTATGCTCCTCTGGATTATTGACATGTGAAAACCCTGCAAAATACTGCTAGGCAAAAGAAGGCCAGTAAATAACTCTAGGTATAGGGAGCAGTGCAAAATAGTTATTATACTGATAAATAGACTGGAATAATTAAAAATAGCACCAGGAGGTTTTCCTCTCATCTTCTGCCCTTCCTTTATTTTCTTTCTCCTCTCTTTCTCCCCCTTCTACTTTCTTTCTTTCTTTCTCTTTCTCTCTATCTCTCCCTTCCTCTTTCTTTCTTTCTTTCTTTCTTTCTTTCTTTTTCTTTCTCTCTTTCTCTCCCTTTCTTTCTTTCTCTCTCTCTTTCTTTCCCTCCCTTCCTCTTTCTTGCTGTTTTTTCTTTCTTTCTTCTTATTTTTCTTTCTTTCTCTTTCTTTTTTCCTCTATATTTCTTTCTGTCCCTTCCTCTTTCTTGCTTGCTCTTTCTTTCTTCCTTTCTTTCTCTTTCTTTCTTGCCCTTCCCTCCCTTCCTTCCTTTCCTTCCTTGTCTCTATCTCTCTCACACACACACCTTTTCTGGGAAGAACTTATTGGGAGAACTCCAGAGCAGTGAGCAGCGGGACAATGAAGAAAGCAGCAGCTCCAGAATATCCATCTGCCCTCCCTTTCGAAGCACATGGGCAGCAGCAGGGGTGACACGGCTATGGGAAGCCCCAGGAGTTCCTGGTTTCCCTTTCAGGGAATAACAGTGGCAGGAGGGGCAGCGGCGGTGGCAACACAGCGATGGGAAGCAGCCCCGGGAGTTCCCGGCCTCCCTTTAGGGGCACCTTGGCTGCCCCTCTCAGCCCCAGCACAGCAGAGAAAACAAATGGCTTTCTGTTCGCTTTCTCTGCTCTGCTGGGGTTGAGAGGGTGGTGAAGATGCCCCAAAAGGGAGGGAGAAAGTGAACGGTTTTCCATTCACTTTCTCTACTCTACTGGGGCTGGGAGGGGTGGTGGAGGCACCGCGAAAGAGAGGGAGAAATCATACAGCTTTCTGTTCCCTTTCTCTGCTCTGCTCGGGCTGAGAGGGTGGCAGAGGTGCCCCGAAAAGGAGGGAGAAAGTGAACAGCTTTCCATTCGCTTTCCCTACTCTGCTGAGGCTAATTGGTGTGGTGGAGGCACCCCAAAAGGGAGGAAGTGTACGGCTTTCCGTTCGCTTTCTCTGCTCTGTTGGGGCTGACAGGAGCAGTAGAAGCTCCAATAGAAGCTCCCTCCCAAAGGGCAGGGAGAACGCAAACAGCTTTCTGTTCACTTTCTCTGCTCTACTGGGGCTGAGAGGGGCAGTGGAGGTGACCCAAAATGGAAGCCAGGAACTCCTGGTGCTGCTTCCCATAGCCACACTGCAGCTGCTGCTGTCCCTCCACCTGCCCTCTGGAATGGCCCAAAAATGGCACCCCACCTTGGTCTCCTCTCACCTGGAAAGGTCCTGGGTGGTGGGGCGGGGGCCCAGAAAGGTCCCAGGAGGTGGGGGGAGGCCCAGAAAGGCCCTGGGCAGTGGGTGAGGGCCTAGCACAACTCGCAGGCTGACCTGTGAGCAGGCAGATCAGGGCTGCTCAGTTGGGGCAGAGGCACCACGTGAGGAAGTCAGGTTAGGCAAACTACAAGGGCCCAGCATGGTACGTAGGAAGGGAGGGGTGACTAGGTGGGGTGAGTGACAGGTGGGCGAGTGAGCATCGGGTGAGTGGGGCAACTGAGCGACTGGCAATCAGGGAACTGGTTCAAGGCATGGCCAGCCAGAAGTTACTANGTGATCCACGCCTAATTACCACTTCTGGTTCTCCTAAACCAGTGAGAACTGGTTGAATACTACCTCTGGTTATCTGGGATTGGATAAGTCAAGGAACAATTCTTAAGATAATGTTTTTGCAAGATCTCATCTAAAACACAAACTGATACTTCTGAGAGCCTGCATAGGAATATAAACTGGTCCTAAATTTAAATGAGCATTCATTCATGAACAGATTTCTATGTCATGCTATATGTTTCATCTCCATACAGTATGAAATTTCTGCAGCAATTTTAAGTTGTAAATCTCTTATTTGAAGATTTCTCTAGTTCTTTTGCAGCATGCCACCAGAATTAACTAATTTCCTGACTAAAATACCTTTTAGTGGAACAGCAGCATAATGGTTTGAAATAAAACAAGCTTTCATATTTAATAATTTGTCCATTATAATAGTATGTCATTATTATCTGACATGATGAACAGATAAACCCACTTATAATGCTGTGGAATAAACTTAAAGTAATTGTTAAGAATGAATGTGAAAAAAGGCTTCCAAAATTGAAGAAAGAAAAGAAAAGAAAGTGGAAATGGCTAA
The DNA here is from genome assembly GCA_004320025.1 of Laticauda laticaudata. Classification (NCBI taxonomy): domain Eukaryota; kingdom Metazoa; phylum Chordata; class Lepidosauria; order Squamata; family Elapidae; genus Laticauda; species Laticauda laticaudata. The sequence continues at coordinate 29,881 of BHFT01014270.1, forward strand.
GAAGTGTAGAGAAGTCAAAGCTACAAAAGGCTAAAATTTCAGAAAGGAACTTTAAAAAGTTTTAGATAGCATCTGTACAGGTAGTTCTTGCTAACTGACCACTTGTTCAGAAATAGTACTAAGTTGCAATAGCACTAAACTAGTGGCACTTTTGAACCAGTTTTCAAAGCCATCACACCATCCCCATTTGTCACCTGATTGTGATTTCAGTTCTGCAGAGGTGGTATTCAGCAGGTTCTAATCAGTTCTGGAGAACCCGTAGCGGAAATTTTGAGTAGTTTGGAGGACTGGCAAATACCACCTCTGACTAGAGATTTTACAGTATCTTTTCCCTTCCACACCCACCAAGCCATGCCCACAGAACCGGTAGTTAAAAACATTTGAATCCCACCAAGAACTTCTTGGTAACCAGCTTGCACTTATGATAGTTGGAACACTCTGTGGTCACATGCAACCTGCTCTATTGGCTTCCCACTAGCAAAGTCAATGAAGAAGTCACCAAGGAAGGTTGGAAATCATTCTGGTAAATCCACCCCTGATCCTCCCTGCACTTCCCTAGTGCAGTACTCTGCTTCCTCCAGCCCCCATTCATTTACACTGAGCTGCACCCTCCTTTCCTTGGCCTCCCTTCACACAACCAATCCTGTGCTGGCCCTCCCACTACAACCCCTCCCCCCAATATCCCTGCACTCCTTAGCTAGGAATCTCACTATTTTCCACCTCATGAGCTCTGCTCATTTGAGGTTATGATGGCAACAGGGCCTGCCAGGATTCTTATTGCTCAGTAATGTAATTGTATGACCTTTGCATTTTATGATTGCATTGCTTATCAATGGCATTCCTCGTTTCATAATAGTAACCAGAGGACCACCTGCAAAAACGTTGAGCATGGAAACAGGGAAAAACAATGGAAGCCTTTCAAAACATTTCTGAACTCAGAAGGAGGTTCAACCTCAAACTGGTATGCTAACCAACATTAATGGACATATAGTTACCCATTTAAAGCACATTAAACAAAAATGGAAAGAGTAGCCATCTGTACAGTACAGCTATTTTGGTGTTGGATAAGACTCCTGAGAATACGATGGACAGCCAAGGAAACAAACAAATGGATTTTCAAACAAATCAATCTAGATTTGTGACGTTAGGTTCAAATGAACAGGGTTTAATTTTCCTGCATTTGGACACAATATAAAAAAGTCCTAGCTTTCCGGAAAAGGCTTTTGTCCACCTCTGTCCTAGTACACCTGTTTCAATTTCAAAGCCTGGGATGAACATTTGTGCTCTGGTTATGTCATGGCAGTTTGTTCTATGCAGAAGGATATCTTTGAAAATCACCTGGAAATTTCTATGCAAATGGAAACCTTTATGAGGAACCCCAGCTGAAAAGGTTTTTTTCTATGAAGCAAAAGTAGCTTGTACTCTCATGGCTTGTTTTCAAAGGCCATTGGAAAGTGATTGTCCAAAATCATTGGTGCTGGAATGGTTCTATTTTTTTTTAATGATTATTGTTATGTATGAATTTGTTACTTCCTGGAGGCTGAGGTGGCCTGTAAAATTTATAAACAAAATAAAATTTGTAAAATTTATTCTGTTGCAATGTATGGACTATAATTTATATTTTTATATTTATATTTTTATTTTTATTTTCTATAACTTAGATCCCATTGCTTTAATATTTTTTTTTCATCAAAATCTGTCTCCTGTTATTAACATTACTCTTCGTGTAGAGGAGTATTTTCAGTTTGTTCTATCTTCTTCCTAATTGGCTTTCTTAGTGATTTATGTTCCATGTCAGGAAGAAGTAATTAATCATATGCACCAATATGCTGCAATGCTTATTCTTTTGAGTAAAAGGATACTGTTATAAATTTGGATGTCACTTTCCTAGTCATAGCATTGCATTAGAGATTACTTAATAATTTTGGAAGCCTCTGGAACTCAGACATGTTTGCCATGTTATTGGTTACATTTCCATGTTAAGCCATCCACAGTAATTACTATAAATATACACGCTATCTCTTAACTTTGTTCCTTTCAGCTCCTTTGCCAGTTTAGTGGCTTCTTTGTAGTTAAGCATGGAGTAACAGTTAACTAACCATGGTGTTGCATTTTGAATTATATCAAATAGAAATATGAAGAATCTATGGCTTCATGTGATTGTTTTAATGAGAGCTGAGTTGGTAAGTATGATTAAAGAATTGTGTGGGAAGAGGGTGAGACAGCACATGTATTATCATTAAGCACCTGGAGGAGTTTAATATATTAACATGCTCAATGAATAGACTTCCCTGTTCATATCCATTTTATCCTTTCAGTTAAACCTCACAAACTCAGAAACAGGTTTATTGGATATGGCTGTGTATTCTCCAACAGGTTTTGAGTAATTCCTACTTCAAGAAATCTATAATGTAAAAAGCAAACCAAATGTACTTTAATAAAGGAACTATCCAACTATCCATACTGAGAAAAAAAACCACAGACACTTCCTGCTTTTGAGATTTTTCTTGTTCTACTTGTATAGCTGTTTGGGTTCTTTTTTCTTTCCTTTTATAGTTCTGAAGGCACAAATTGAAGCTTAATAGACCGATGCATGCACAATATTTGGTAAGAATTTTGGAATTCTAAACACAATTTACTAACAAAATGGTGAAGACATAAGATTGGCAAACAAAGACAAAACTTATACTCATTCTGTGAGTGTACACTGAAATTGGCCTAATGTTAGAAGTGGAGGTTCTGCCACTGTTTTCATATATCCATTTTCAGAAGACATCAGACTGAAGCATTATATATTTTGTTTAACCGAAAGAAAGATGGTTAAACTGCACTTTGGCTGGTTAAGGTAAATTAAGCAGGAATTTCTCATCCTAAAACGTCAACTATCATTTATAGACAATCTAGTTCACCATTCAGCTAGAAGAAACCTTGAGAACCAGCTCAGATAAACCCTCATTTCTATGTTTCACACTCGCTGCTTCAGAGGGTGAGAGTGGATCAATTTTGGGAAGAAAGGAATATGGCTAAAATGAAGGTGAGAAATCTTACCTAGCAGGAGCTTGCAATTGACCTGATGGAATTTGAGCCCCTGTCTCTTACCTCCCTCACAACAACAACAATAAAAAATTCTTGTTACCAGGTATTCTGACAGCCAAAACAGAAATGGTCAGACTTCTTACAGGATAGGAGGTTTGATTCTGTGGTGGGCTAACTGGAGCCCAGCAAGCCCCCAATTTCTCTCAAAGCTTGTTCCCTTTTCTCACAGAAAATACAATTTTTGACACCATCCCTTTAATCAGGCTTCATGCTGCCGCAATAGTGGTTGGCAACAGCTACACTGTGAGGATATGTTTTCTTAAAAATGCAAATGGGCTTTTTCAGAGCCAGGGTGCGGATGCTGGGTGTATGGGCCTTCCAAACCCTTAATGCTCAAATGGTATAGGGCAATGTGCACAAGTAATAGCTTGCTTCAGTTTGGACTGGAGAATTTTACAGAAGTTATAATACTTTCCTATCAAGTTTAGCTTACATCTTCTTTAATTTCCTTTCTTAGGACTATTAGAATTTTAGAGCAAAAGTACTATCTATTTGTTGTCTGGATTTTTGAAGCCCAGCTCAAGTTGTGCTACAGTTTCCATACATAAACATCTGTGTGGAGCAAGTGACAAAATAATCATGACATCATGATGCTAAATTTGTTACTTGCATCAGACATCAGGAAGACTATTCCTGAGGAACCATCTCACCTCATTGTATGAGCAAAAGAGTTATGCTGAGGGCCCTATCAGTCAGGGAAGTCTTGCTGACAGGATTCAGGAGAAGATCCTTGACTTAGCCTTCAGAAAGGGCCTTAAAACCTAATTTGCTGGTTAACCTGGGGCTCCAATGAAGGCTGCCATTTTGGGAGGGGTTCCTAAATCAAATAGAAGATCCAACCTCCACCCCAGTGTATATTCCCCCACCCTTCTTAGTTAATTCTTAATTTTAATGTTATACTTAACTATTTTTATTATGCTGTAAGTCATCCAAAGCAGCTCACTGTATTTTATTTGTCTGTCTAATTTGCAACCCATCTCACCATTGGGCTACTCTAGGCAGCTGACAACAATAAAAAGAAAGAAATGAAAATAGTGTAAATAGGGCAGAATAAAATAATGGAATAATAAAATAAAGAAAAAGGACAAAATGAGAATGCATGATTTATAAATATAATAAATAGATTTGGGCAGGGAGATCTGCACTGCATGTCACGAGACATCATTTTCCTATTTTCTTTGCTGTCTGTGGACACCTATTCCCTGGTGCCAAATTGATGGACTTTCTTACAGTCCCTAAATAAGTATTTCTCAACCTGTTGATCTTAAACAGTATCCTGAGTAAGAATTCTGGGAACTATAATCCAGATTGGGGAAAGTTGTCAAAGATCTAAGGAAGATACTTTCTAGGTTTTGCAGGAGTTTTGTCAATACAATAACACTTAGACTTATATGCCCCTTCACTATGCTTTATAGCACTCTCTGAGTAGTTTACAGAGTCAGCATCCCCAACAATCTGGAGCCTCATTTTACAGATCTGGGAAGGATGGAAGGCTGAGTCAGCCCTAAGCCAGTCAGAATTAAAGGAATCGTACTCCTGGCAATGCGAGCAAGATTTAGCCTGCAATATTGCATTCTAATCACTGTGCCACCACCAATAAAGAAATCGAAAACCCCCATAGCACAATATTTCTTTCAGGTAATCAGGAACAACTCAGCAAGCATGTAACATGTAAATGTTGTATATTTACAAAATAATATTAAAAAATTCGGAGTAAATGCTGTCTGTGACTTTCAACATTAAAATGAAATAGATCGCACACCAGAAAAAGTAATTCCCAATTCTGTGTTGCGACTTAAAGATTTTTATACAAAGGAATGTTAAAGCATTTCTATGTCAACAATTGTAATTGAAATAATGCTTTATAATGGAGCTATAAGAATTCATTCTTTGTACTTCCTTCCAAAGCTGGGAATTAAAATGGATTTTGTCACTATTCAACTTTTCACTATTTCACTATTCACTATTCAACTAAATGACTTCTTTTACACAAGATGAAAATTTGTCTTCTCCCTCAGCCATCAAAAAATCTAGCAAGATTTTTATGATGCAGATATGCACTTAGTCCATGGCAGTTAGGAGAACAAATGATATTTAATAGGGAAGAAAATTGGAAAACTCAATACATAGGAGGCAATTCATCACTGCACATTCTTTAGAAATTCTGTAATTACAAATCAATTTTTAATAATTTCACCGCTCAAAAATGTGTTAAGGCTTTCACCCATTTAGGGAGGAAAAAGCCTTTAATTATTCTTGATGTTGACAAGTTGATTTAGTAGCTGTTCTTAATAGCACCTTGTGTATTTCGGCTATTTACTTTTATTGTTAAAGATACCAGCAAAACTACTGTTCACTTCAGAGGTAACTTTTGCTTCCTTTAAAAAGAATCAGGGTTTTCAAATTTCAAATCTATATATACATTTGTAGAGGCAATACTTGAGATGACAACAGTTCATTTAGCGACCGTGCAGGGAAACCAAAATAGCTCGTGGGGCTAAAACAAAAAGTAAAATCAGACCTTCCAATTTCTTGTGAGAAAAAAGTAAGATCTCACTAAGTTGGAAAGACTGAACTCATGTTCTTTTGTTTCCCTGCTCATTTCTTCCATTTGAAACCCTGCTTTTCCATTTCTCCAGTGAAAGAAGAACATCTTGAGCTTCTCAGGAGAAATGTGATGGAGCTGGAAAGAAGGTATGTTTGGAAACCCCCTCTTGCCATTTTTAACAAGCACTTTTGGCAAGTGAGGGAAGCAAGAGTGGCAGCGGGCCAAGCTCTCCAGCTCCATGCCCGCGCAATTTGTGAAATCCAGGTGGGTTTGGCATTCCAGCAAGCAATGGGGCAGGGCCACACCTACTTGTGAGAAAGGCTGGCACTCAGCAGAGAAGGGGAGAGGCCAGCCCAGCACTTCTCCACCTGGCTGAACACAAGGCCGCACAGGAAGTGAGAATGGGGTGCGTGGAGTTCTCAAACATGGTGCCAAAAATAAAGGCCCTGTCACACTGCCCAACGGATGCCAAAAGTACACAACGGAAGAGAAAAATGTTGCATCCGTTGGTTCCACGACGCTCCAAAGTGCTGCGAAAATTTAGCATATATTGAAAGCGGAATGACACGAAAGGACGGAACGCGGGAGACGCAGATGGAATCAAAGTGGATGCGAAACGGGAAAGCCCTAGTGGATGGGAGCGCATGGAGCGGATGCAAGGGCTTTCGGGGGGTCTCAAAGAAAGCGGCATGCGGAATGGAAAAAACGGAGCAGGAAGGGATGCACTAGGCAGATAAGCGGATGCAGAGCAAGAAAGCCTAGAGGATGCCAGGGAAAGAAGAACGGATGCCTTTGAGCTTAAATTGCGAATGCGGGAGGGTATGTATTTGCGCAAGCACCTTGGATAATGAAAGGGAAGCAGCTCGCATGTGGCCAGCATTGGAGGAAAGACTGCTGCTTATACATTCAAGTCCTTTGCTGCATGTCTGCCTCCAGCCTTTCTGACCAGAGCTGTGTGCAGCCTCCCTGCCAGCCTGCCTCCCAGCCTCCTGGGCAGCCACCCGTTCCAGCCTGCCTACCAGCCTCTGGGCACACTAGTCCATCCTTGCCTGCTGCAGCCTCTGCCTTCAGACCTCCCTGCTCAACGCTCGCTGGGCACCTCACCTTCAGCCGTTGCTGGCACGCTCCTTCCAGCGCTCCTTGCCAGCCAGTACTGTTGACAAGCTTGGTGCTGCCTTCCTGCAGCTTCCTAACAGGACTTGCCGCTCTGCCAGGACTTCCTGCCGCTGGTCCATGCCAGCCTTGCGTGCCTGCCCAGCCTTTGGTGCCTGCAGCCTTTGGCAAGCTTACCTGCCAAGCCCTACGCAGCACCCCACACATGGGGAAAGAAGCGCAGCTCAGGAACCTGCCGCATCCTGGCAGGATTGGAAGGGCCACCCTCCCGCCCTGGCCCTGAATTCATCTTCTGCTGGGGCTTTCTGCTGCTTGGGCTCTGCTATCAGATGCAGAGGCGGGCACAGCACAGATGTCCTGTGGAGATCAGGGACGACCATTCCGCACCAGCATAGGTCTCCTCACCTGGCTTAGCTGGTTCCATTGAATATCTCCTCCTCCAACCCCCCAAGTGTTTTTCCCCCTTCCTCAACTACGTCACCAGACCCGGGTCGTCCTTGCAAGGTATGATAGAGGTGGGATCCCAGTACCCAGGTGGCTGAAGGAGAGGCTTCATCACACGCTGCTTAACACCTCCAGATCCAGCTGAACCTGCTACCCAGTCCAGGTTGCTCTCACCACCCCAGGTGATATCCATCCGCATACAGGGGCTTCCCACACCCCGTCAGCCTACACAGGGCTACAGTACCGAAGGTTCCAGCAGCAACATGAACAGCGAGCCCTTCCACATGCAATGGCACAGCATCGGGCGACACTCACCGACCAGTTGATGCCGAGCCACGCAAATGATGCACCCCACGCCAGTCCATATCCCAGCTGCAGCCAGGCAGCCCATTAACTATCCTTCTCCGTCCCACAGCCAAGCCCAGCTCAGTACATCTGTCTCAGATACGGGCATTGACACCCCATAGGCATGGATGAAGGACGTTCATGACCTCTCGCGAGACCTTCCTCAAAACCGTCCCCGGTTTGTCTCGTCGGGGCAGGCACTCCAGCAACACCTCAGACCAGCACTGCAAGGCAGCAACCACTCCACAGCACTGCAACCCTAAATCAACCTTTAGACTGGGCACGACAACACTCCGAAGTGACCAACGAGAGTGCCAGAGACTTGGCTGCCTGGATATTTGTGGACTTTATTTTGGACGACTTGACTTGGGTCATTTTGCTTTTACACCTTTGTTTTAATAAGTTTAGTCTTTGTTTCACACACTTGCATCATTATCTCTTTTTCGTAAAAGTCTTGGTGGAAATCTTTTAGAAATGTTTACCTTAGATGCTTGTGGGATGTATAAGAGATAGCTGTGAGGAATGGGCAGGATACTGTGGGATGGGAAGGGATACCTGTGGGATGGAAGGATACCTCGTGGGAATGTGGAAGGGATACATGTGGGATGGGATAGGATAAACTCAGTGAGGAGCAGCACTAGTGGGACTGATGGTTCCACTCCCAATTGCCACCCTATGGCTTCATTATCAATTACATGATAAGCATTGATCCACACATTTGAACACAAACAAACTCTTTAATTAAACGCCGCTGTTCATTGTAGGCCAAACCAAACATACATGGCCCCAATCTCATCAATGGTGATAGACAGGCTGAAGGAAGCATCTTTTATCATCTTACATCCTGTTTTGCCACTTTCCACCGCTCAGATAGGGAGTTGCACAAGATGTGTTTCAGGGAGGTTCCGACTGCTTCTGTCGCCTCACCGTGAGGTTCTGTTGGGCCCCTTGCACACCCTCACGTGTCTTTAAGGTTTCGCACCTTAGCCCATTCCCAGGCTCCTATGTCCCTATGCCTTGCTGAGGTCCACAAGCCTGTTTGCCAACCGGACCAGTGTAGCGAGTATGATGCGCATGAGATTGTTGCAGGATGAGCAAGCCTTCCCACCGATCTCCTCATGGTCTCCCTGGGCGATTGCTCGCATGTTGGCTAAAGTATCTGGAATCACTGTTGTGCACAGGATCAAAGGGTTCTCCACACCGTCTTTCCCTGGACAGCTGCAGTTAAGAGCTCTTTCGCTTTTTTTGTTAATTATAAAGAGGAGATAATGAATAAATGGGGAAAAATAGGAAACTATGACAAGTTTATATGAACTACAATTTAAGAGAAATTTATACGAATATAGTTTGAAAATTGAATTATGAGGATGTTTTGTAATGACGATTAATATCAGTTTTTTATGGATGAAGTTGAATAAATTAATTTTTTCTTTTTAAAATTATAAACATGTTTAATGTAATGAAAGGGAAAGCACCGTGTGGAATCTGAGCTAAAGGGTAGATATGTTATGTAGTTGCTAGGAGATTATTATTATTAATTATTTAGGTGATAATTTAAAGTTAAATGGTTATTGGGATTAAAAGGGGAGTTAATTAAATGACATATAAGCTATAGAGGTGGCACACTCAAATTAGTAATTGTAGGGGAAACTTTTTTTAAAAAAATGTTTGAATTGAAATAGAATTTGTGAAATGATGAAATAAGAATATGATGAAATTGCAAACCTGACAGATAAAAGTATAAAAGTACAATGAATATGAAGATAAGAGTTATTTAAAGGAATGTATTGGAAAATTTATAGAATAAGCTGGAGGAAGTATTTGAGAAAAATAATAGAAAATATATAAAGTAATCATAAGATTTAAAATTAAAAGTGAAAGACAAGTATGTAATTATGTTTGTATGGAAATGTGAAAACCTAGAATCATGCTGTTCACTAAAAAAATGTTGTTGTTTTTTAAATGTGGAAAATTGAAATAAAGGGTAGAAGGGCATCGAGCCACTTGAATGCTATCAATCACCCTGGCCGAAAAATTCTCCTTTCTTAGATATCATGGCTCAACCTCCAAATGGCTAGGTGGAGCCATTGAGGGTCCAGGTGCTGGATCAGTCCTTGAGTGAGCTGAATTTTGTGTGGTGGAATTTTCCATGGTTCTTCTGTGGCAGGCCCCTGAGATCCGCAAACCATGGCCTCCTGGGCCAGTAGAGTACAACAAGATAAGGTCTGCTTTCTCGTCCAGTAGTTTTTGTACCACTTTGGGTATCAATGGGAGAGGGGGGAAGACATATAGGAGACCCCAGGGCCACTGGCCCCAGTGGGCATTGATGTTCAAGATACCCCTGGGAGGGGTATCTTGAAAAAAATCTCAGGAGCTGCAAGTTCAGGGGAGAAATTGAAGAGATCTATAACTGGCAGACCAAATCTCTGGACTACCTTCCAAAACAGGTCCGGATGCATACGCCATTCTGATTGGTCGATCATGGCCCTGCTTAATGAGTCTACCTGTGTGTTTGTCAGGCTGGAAATATGCTCCGCTCTGATAGAGGCTAAGTTCCTTTCTGCCCAAAGGCACAGTCTCTCTGCTTCCCACATGAGATGTTTTCAGTGGGTCCCCCCTTGTCTGTTGATATGTGTTTTTGTTGTGATGTTGTCTGTCAGTATTAATATGTGTCTCCTTTGAATATGTGGGAGGAAACTGTGAAGGGCCAGGTGGACTGCCCTGAGCTCCAACCAATTTATGCTGTTCAATTGCTCTGCAGTTGACTAATGCCCTTGAGCCGAGAGGGACTGGAAATGAGCTCCCCATTCGAACAGCTGGCATCCATGGTTATGGTGAGTCTTTGGGACTCTTTCAGCGGGCAGTCCTTGTTGAGGCCTGGAGCCATCCACCAGTGTAGAGATAGCCAGACTTTTGTGGGAACTAACACTCTGGTCCTGGAATTGCTTAGTCCTGATCTTTGAAACAGAAGCAGATACCATTGGAGTGATCTAGTGTGGAATCAAGCCCAAGCAACAATAGAAATACAGAAGATCATTTTTCCCAGTAGTTTAGACAAATTGGCTGGAGGAACCTGTTTGAAGGTTCTGATAGACCGAGCTAAGGTTTTAATAGTCTCCTGTCTCTCAGGGGATAGAAACACTCTTCCTTCTATGTGTCAATTATCGAGCCCAGGTGAGAGAAACGGGTTGAGAGAAACAAATGGCTGTTTGCCCAATTAATGGAAAACCATGTTGTTGAAGGGTTTGCAATGTAATTTGGGTATCCAATTCTGCCTGCCTGGATGAAGAGGACAAAATCAAAATGTCATCCAGGTAGCACTGGAGCCTAACTGGAATGCTCCTAAGGTGTGCGACCAGAGCTGCCCGAACCTTTGTAAAAGTCCTTGGGGCCGATGACAAACCAAAGGGCAGGGCAACGTATTTGAAATGCTGGTTGTTGTAGCAGAATCTGAGAAATTTGGAAAGTGAAGGTCTAATTGGTGTATGAAGATAAGCCTCTGTTAAATAGATGGAAGTCAAAAAATCATCCTTTCTTATGCTAAGGAGAATGGATTGCAAAGTACTCATCTTGAATTTGTGGTAGACTAGAATACGGTTGAGACATTTTAAATCTAGGATTGCCCTCCACCCCCCTGAACTTTTGGGAACTACAAAAAGAAGGGAATAGAATCCTTGTCCATATTGATCCTGGGTTACTGGTTGGATGGCCTTAATTTTTAGTAAGTGATTGATCTCTGTCTCCATCAGTTTCCTTTTAACTGGATCTCGGGAGATAGGATTACCCTGAATTGTATAAACTGCATCCTTCATTGTAAACAATATGGGAGAAATTATATCTATATGCATTTAAATGTAAAATTTCCCATTAGTTTGCACCTATTTTTTACAATGCTGAAATAGTTATTCATCAAGACCCTATAGAACAAATGCAAGAGAGTGCTAACAATTCAATTACTGCAAAGAATATAAATCCTTCCATTCTCCACCATTCAGTCAGAACTGAAGAAGTTTCTTCAATGAGAAGTGAAACATCTTAAAGGAAAAACAAGTCCAGTTGTTGTCGGTTTTTTAAAAGGATCTTTGGGAGAATTGATGTACTGTTTTCTCAAAAGGTTTTAAGGGTAAAATGTTTACACTGGAAAAAAATGGATAAAATCCATTTTCCCCAGAGCACTACTAATAAAAAATATATGTTGGGAAAGATGCACAGAGAGAGAGAGAGANGGAGAGAGAGAGGGAGAGAGAGAGAGAGAGAGAGAGAGAGAGAGAGAGAGAGAGAGAGAGAGAGAGAGAGAGAATGTCCACACACACTGTAAAGTTTAAGAGAAATGTTCATGAAAAGAGTGTTTTTTAAACTTGTTTAAGCATATAGAAGAACAATGGAATGAATCTGACGCTGATAAATGAGCAAATAATCAAAATTATAGTTAGCAAATTTACTTATTCATATACCTAGCTTCTCCAATGTAATTAGCCTTTATAAAATTCAACAAAATATTCTTTGTAAATTATATAAATGTAAGAGAAAATGCTTTCTTGAAATAATTTTAGTCTTGATTAATTTAGTTGTCTTTATCTTGCTAGGGCTGGGGTATATAAAATCAAAATATGCTAATGATTTATGATGATTTTATCTGGAAAATCTGACAAGTGTAAAACACAGTTCCAAATTATTAAACACACTGCAAAGCAAGCTCATTCTCAATTGTAATCAGTTGAACATATTAGCTCATTGGACCGGATGGCTCAAGTTTCTTGTGGAGACCATAGGATTCTTACATACCCAAATTTATGTTTAATGCATTCCTGTTCTACTATCCCTTCCCTCTCCCTTTTTCCCTATAGAAAAAGTAAATCAGAGTTTTATTATTTTGTGTTATTCTCTTACCTTGTACCTACTTATGATGTGCATTTAAAGGAATAAAAAAAGGGAAGAAGGAAGGAACATTTTGGTTGGCAATATCTTATTAGAGTAATGCACACAATATTTTTATACATAAATCTTCTCTAAAGGAAGCAGTCAATGCACAGAAAGATGCATTTTAATTTGCATAGTTCCATGCATAATTTTAAAACTATGCATTTAGGAAAATATTGATCTGAATGACTATTTTCATGGCTTGCCCAGAATTTTCTCAAGGAAAATGTACAATATTCTACATTTTGCATAAGCTGTGTCTCTCTCTCTCTCTCTCTCTCTCTCTCTCTCTCTCTCTCTCTCTCTCTCTCCCTCTCTCTCTCCCTCTCTCTCTGTATGTGTGTCTGTGTGTCTGTGTGCGTTTGTAGGGCTATATTCACAGCAATAATAAATGATATCAGTTTTTGCAACGGGTGGTCCCCTCATTTTCCTCCTTCGTGAATCCATTATTTCCCATTATCTAATCTGCTTTGGGGAGTATTTTAAGCCTCCTGAACAGATGGAAAGATGCAAAGAGGATCTGAGACACAGAACAGCCAATTGGTCAACAAAATATTTACCGCTGATGAAAAAAAAGAATCATTGGTTATTGCTCAAGTTTTAGGCAAATGTAGACTCTATGTCAAAAAATTTTTTTAAAAGAACCCTCAAACATTAACAAGGCCAAAGTGAGACTACAACAATGCTATGTAGAGAACAGAATGATGCAGCAGAATTTGTACAGGTAGTCCTTGACTTACAATTGTTCATTTAGTGACCATTTGAAATCACAACAGCATTGAAAAAAGTGACTTAGGACCATTTTTCACACTTACGATTATAGCAACCTCCCTATAGTCATGTGATCAAAATTCACCCACTTGACAACTGACTCGTATTTATGATGGTTGCAGTGTCTCGGGGTCATGTGATCACCTTTTGTGACCTTCTAACAAGCAAAGTCAATGGAGAAACCAAATTCACCTAACAACTGTGGCAAGAAAGGTCATAAAATGGACCCAAACTCACTTGACAGCTGCCTTGCTTAGCAATGGAAATTTTTAGTTCAGTTGTGGTCATAGGATAAGGACTACCTGATTATGATCCATTTTCACTTTACAAAAGTAATTGTTATATATGGCCAAAACATGTTGTTTAGGCTTCTAAAGTTACACCATTACAACTACCATAGTCATTTTGATTTAATAGCTGGTAAAGATGCTTGTTTCTTTACAAATTAAAATCATAAGAAGAGAAAGGGTGTTGATATGATGTTGCCTTTTGGAAAGATATAATAGCTAAAAGCTGGAGTGACTTGCATTCCACATACAAACATTGATCATAGAATAATAGAGTTGGAAGGGAACTTAGACCCAAATGTGCATTTCCAAGAGGCAACTGGACTTTCTTGTTTTTTCTTTGAGGACATTTCGCTTCTCATCCAAGAAGCTTCTTCAGCTCTGACAGGATAATGGGGAATGGAAGGACTATCCTGTCAAAGCTGAAGAAGCTTCTTGGATTAGAAGTGAAATGTCTTCAAAGAAAAAACAAAAAAAGTCCAGTTGCCTCCTGGGAAAGCACCTTTGGGACATCCATGACCTGGATGACTGAGAATCTTTACAAAGGGACCTCAAAGGTTTTCTAGTCCAACCACCTGCTTGAGCAGGAGACTGTATAGTATTTTAGACAAATGGTTATCCAGTCTCTTTGAAAGGTTCCAATGATGGAGCACCCACAATTTCTGAAGGGAAGCTATTCTTTGTTTGATTGCTCTCCCACCATTAGGAAATTTCATAGGAAAGAATATCTTTAAGATGTTCTGTTGCTCATTCATTTGGTTCAAAAGGACTGTCATGCCAACCCATGAAAAACACAGAAAATCATCCTTGCATTTTCAGCTTCTTTCTATGATTTGTTATCTCTCTGTCACTATGAACAAAAATGTTACTGGTGTTTTTGTAGAACTTCAAATCTTCCAAAAGAAGACTGAGTTGTCATTTGCCAACTGGAACAATTCCAACATGTAAATTTATTATGCAAATAAAGTTAAAATATATATTTAGGTGCCAAGTTAACAAAAGTTCTGAAGCCTTCATACTAAGAAGACATTAGAATTTTGACTAAAAGAGAAAGCCATGCCTTCCTATGATATTAGAGGCTCATATTTTTTTGTCTTTTTTGACACTTGAAATTCAAATCAGAAATTGAAGGTAAAACATATGGTTATTGATGAAGCTTAAAATAAGGAAAGTTAGCTTTCTTATCATTACATGCCAGGTTGTAATTTGGATAAGGAAAATCTAGGAACTACCCTTTGGATAAAAACTTTTTTTAAAGCCATCTCTACACATGTATATCAATCTTGAAATAATATCCAGCCTTACATTTAATAATAATTATTAATGTATGTCTTCTCCCTTCCAATAGTTCTAGGCAGTTTATAAAGAGTTTACAAACAGTTCAAAACATTAATAACAAGAAGTACAATAAGGGTGTAAAGATGGAAATAAAACCAAACAGCCAATTCATTTCATAATTCGTCATTTGAAACACCAACAGAGTGAGGGCTGTACAGATCTCAGGGGAGCCCCCTTCCAGAGGTCATGCACTGTTGCGAAACAGGGATCCTGCCCAGAGACTTTTGTTTACTCGACGGAACCTGTGTGCCAACCTTGCTAGGCAGACCCTATGGGAGTGGGGTGTTCCCTGAAGTAACCAGGCCTAATGCCATGAAGGACTTCATAAGTAACAATTAGGACTTTGAATCACACTCTGACCACCAGTGCAAGCTGAACTGCTACATGGGCAAAGTAAGGCATGCCCGATACTGTTCTACTACTGTATTTTGGACCACTTCAAAGCCTCCGGTTGATCTTGAGGGGCAGCCCCAATTAACACACTTCTATACTCAAACTGGAAAGGATACTCAAACTCAAAAGGAAGCTTGACTGATCTAGATCAGCATATTAGAAAATCAATTATATAGTGCACCATATAAGTAATATAAATAAGTACATTTTTTTTCTAAACTACTTAAAAATACACTAAATATTTTGAAAAAATGTGACTCTTTTATATATTCTACTAATAAAAAAGCTGCTGTATTCTATAAGGCCAATAAATAAAGATACTGTGATAAATAGAAGATTTGCAGGTTTTTAACCTTCTCTTTTTATTTATTTGTTTTAAAATTGGGTTCTTTTTTTTTTCATTCCACAGAATGATTATCAGTGCCAACCATTTTCTGCAGTTGATAATTTAAACTTCCTATACTTTTTTAAATTATTTATTTTTCAGAGTAAAACTGAAAGGCACAATAAAGGATACACACACAAAAACTGAATCTGAATCAAAACCAATATCCCAAGAACCTTGTCTGGGTTGCAAAGACACCTGTCAGTACAGTAGTTGAGCCTTGGGGTATTTTTGCTGGTAGCCATATTTTTGGCAGATCACAACCTTAACTTGGCATCCAAACAGATGAGTAACACTTTCAGGCCCATTAATTGATCTTGGCTCAAAGACTCAGGTCACAATTGCATTTAAGTTGGTCTCAAGCAGGTTTTATAGTGAGTCAGAGATTCACTAATCACCTTCTGGAGTGTAACATTGATCTGTAAATATTCACTTAATCACTTAATAGGGGTGAGTAACTCATCCCTAAACTACTGGCAGAAAATATAGGTAACATTCTGGGGCTCAGACCACATATCACAATTTACAGACCCCTCACATCCCAGACATAAACTGTTTCAACTCCTTCCCTCAAACCGATTCTATAGGGCACTGCACAAAGAACAACTAGACATAAGAACATTTTGTTCCGAAAAGCCATCACTCTGCTAAATACAAATAATTCCCTCAACCCTGTTCAGCTATTACAAAGTCTGTGCTACTATTACTGTTAATCTTCTCATCACTCCTTATCACCCATCCCCTCCCATTTGTGATTATAGAACTTGTCACTTGTACCCTTTAACCTTACAATTTACATTGACTGTTTCCTAGTATGATTTGATTGCTTATCAGGGTTATTAGATCGCAGTTTGGCTCTGCGGCCAAGCTCAAGTCAAAATACGGCCAAATTCAGCCAAATTATTTTCTCTCATGGCCAAATTTTTTTATGCAATATAACATGAGGATATATTTTTTTGTTTTTTTAACTGTTTTTAAATAATCAAATCATAAAAAATAGTCTTTATTCGACAACATGACATGACGTCATGGGAATTTCTGCGTTTCTTTACTCACATCCAGGCTTGGCAGCTCACTTCAAATAACCGCTACTACCATTTGGAAAGCTCAGGGCCAAATGCAGCGATCCTAAGAAGGGGGGAGCTAGGACATGAGGGTTTTTAGGGGGATTTCCCCCCAATTGAAAAAATATAATTACAATATAATCAAGTTGAATATAGTTTGCTCTTTAATGAGTCTCTATACTTGAGTGCTCCAAGTTCTCCAAAAACATGGAAGACTCTGTCACTTTTCATCCAGAAGTTATTGTTATGGAAAACATATGTACAATATAATAAATTCATTGTGATCAGTCAATGTAGTCTGTATTTTCGGCGTAAATCGTAAAACTGCAGAAACTTGAACTTGAAAAAAAGTTTGCTCTTAATGCTCCTACAGCTATGTAGCCTAAAAGGTTACGTGGTAAAAAAACAAACAAACAAACTATAAGATCAAGTCTGTCAAGTATGATTGAAATAGGAGCAGTCATGAATGAAGTGCTCTAATATANACAAACTATAAGATCAAGTCTGTCAAGTATGATTGAAATAGGAGCAGTCATGAATGAAGTGCTCTAATATAGAATGTTCATGATATCCTCGTCAATATCCTCAGGATGATCTGGTTGACCGGCTTGGTTTCCGTACATGTTATCTGATGTGAACAATTGAAGCATGCATTCTGTTGTGCTGAAATCCATACAGCACTTTCCCTGAAATTGTAGATGTGTGCAAATTCTGATGATGGCATCAAACATTTCCGTCTGTAAGCGATTTCTAGCCTTCATCTTCACATGTGTTACTGCAGAGAAAATGTCTTCTACAACAGCGTTACTCATTGGTGTTGCAAGGCAGGATAGCACATACATTGCCAACTGTTCAAATGGCTGCTCGCCAACTTTGGACTTGTACTGCAACACCCCTGCTCAGAAGGTTGCTGTGTCACTTGGAATTCTTCCATCAAACGCTGACTCCTCTGCCCAATGCACATGCAGAATTCTCTGATACTGCTCCTCAATCACAGCTTCATTTGCACTTTGGAGATGAGGCATTGGCAGATCTTGAAATGGAACCCTGGCAGTCTGGCTCCACACTTTACTCAGTGACAAGCTTCTTAGACCTTTGAAGACTTCCATCGATGCCAGAAGGTGCTTCTCAAGCTGACTGAGGGCTTCACTCAGGAGGCTTGCACAGTGTGTCTTCATCTCCGTTGCCTTGTTGAGTGTGTCAGGGGAACAATTTTGGCTATTCACAAAGGAACGAAGCTCACTCATAAATTTGGCCCCATAATCAACTCTGTACAGGTCAAGTGGTTTCCCTTTGCTGTCGATGATACGACTTTTCAAACATTTGTAGTGCACGAGCAATTCTTGCACCATCTCCTCTCGGTCAGCATCAGTTGCTTGAAAAAAAGAGTTGACCCGCTCAAATTCGGCAATGATAGGGGACACAAAGAGAAAGTACAAGGCGTTCACAGGATCTGACAACATCCCCAGGATCTCCTGGCCTTGAACCAGCAGGAGGCATCGGCAGTGGGGATGACTACCGAAAAGTAAGCCTTCAGCTCTTCCCAGTTGATAAGAATGTTGTAGATGACTTTGCCCCTCACCAATGATCACATTGCAGACAGCTTCTGGAAAGGAAGAGGTGTTCCCTTTCACTCATCTGTAGCGTCCATCACTTTGAACAGATCTGAGAATGCTTTTCTCCGGAGGATACTCTTGCTGAACCGCTTGGGAATTTCTGCTAGGAGATACCTCAGGTTTGATGGAAGCTTATCAAACGCCTTCTCAATACAAAGTGCAAGCAAATGACATACACATAGGTTCAGCTGACAATAAGGCAATTGCTCACAAATTCGAGACCACACGGAGTTGTGCTCCCCAATCATTGCAGATGCACCATCGCTGCTGAACCCTATGCAGTCAACCAGCTTCACACCGAGTTCATCTTGTGTGTTCTTGAGTATTTCAAAGAGTTCTCTACCTGTAGCCCCAACAACGGGCTTTAGAGCAACAAATTCAGTCACAATACGTAACTTTGACTGGTTGAAATACCTGATGACAATACACAGATGCTTGTCAATAGTGATGTCTGTTGATTCGTCGATGAGGATTGCAATTTTTTTGTTCTTGACATCATGCTGTTGAGTCTCCTTCAAAGCAGGGGAAATTATTTTAGAGATAAGTTTACTGCACAGTGTGATAAACTTGAAGGTTTGCGAGTTTGCTACCTTTCCCATTCTTCTTCATAAATTCTGCCAGGTGATCAACAGTGGACGTTGCGCAGTGACACGCTATTAAAATGTCTGCCAGGTGATCAACAGTGGACGTTGCGCAGTGACACGCTATAGTCACAGCAAGCTCAATTTCTATGCATTTGGTTGTCTCAATATCCTTGTCTATTTTCGGTTTCTGAAAAAAGGGTAATGCTGCACAATGTGAACTAGCACTTACTCTTTCTATATGCCCCTTCGTTTTTTCGTAGTCCAAAAGGCGAGAAAGCTTTGGTGCGATTTGTGTCTTGCAAAGCTTGCGCAATCTGTGTTCACTTCCATCGCTAGATTTTGTGCGCCACAAGAACTTTTGTTCCCACGATTTATTATATTTTCTACCACTGTCATATTTCCCTTTCCATTTTTCCGTCGCTACCATCTTCCGTAGATGTAGAGTTGTTAATTTGTTCAGGGTAAAATATGGTTTAGAGACTAGGCTAACACTAACGTAAGGCTTCCGCTTGCAAATACACATGCACTGTGCACATACACATTACACATAGCTGCCTTACCATGCATGCAGAGTACACGCACAAAGGTTTTCAGACAACCTGACAGTCATTTTCATGTGAATATATTGTATTGAAAACCGGTATTCGGCCAAAATTTCGATTTCATGGCCAAGCAANGGCTGGAGACATGATTTTTTTCACAGCCAAACAGATTTCTATACGGCCAGATTTCTCGAATTTGGCCGGAAAAATGGCCAGATGGCAACCCTGTTGCTTATTGTACCCTATGACTATCATTAAGTATCGTACCTTATGATTCTCGACTCCTAATGAATGTATCTTTTCTTTTATGTATACTGAGAGGATTTACACCAAGACAAATTCCTTGTGTGTCCAATCACATTTGGCCAATAAAGTATTCTATTCTATTCTATTTTCCAAATACTGTGACAACTAGCATAGTCATTTCATTAAAGGTCAAGTAGAGTATATACTCTGAGAAACTGGGCCTTTGGCATGTCCTCCTTAATACTGTAGAGCAGGTATTAGGTTTATATGGAAAAATACATATTGTCATCAAATGAAGAGGATTTGGAGGATTAAAATCTGTAATATAGGTACAGGAGGTGGAATTAACCATATATATATAGTACACGTGATGATTTTCCCTCTACTGCTGGGTTGTTAAATGTACTAATTAAGCTTCACCCACCCATCCATTTTTTGGTGAGACTCCTGTATTTTTAACCAACTTTTAATAACAGAAACTGAACAGCAGATGCTTTCTTGTGAAGAGGCAGTATCGTCCCTTGAAATCCATTCTATTTTGTAGCTCTATCCTCCAAAATTTCATTTTTTTTAAACTGTTTATGTGTATGTATGTATATGTATATATTAACATGATTAAGGTTGATCCATTTCTCTGAGAAGGCCTTACTTGAAATAAACCGAAAGAGCATTGCAACACTCACAATTTATAGCACCAGCCAGCCGTTGATATGACAATATATCACTAATGAAGACAGGCTTTATATCATCACAGAGATGTCTGGGTGATGCTATAAATCACACCTGTGGAAAATGCTCAAAGTATAGGCTTAGTAGCTCTGAGCAAGCCTTTTCTCTGTGATTATGACAGGCCAGGGATAAAAGAACTTTGCCAGTTCACATTTCCTAGAAGCAAACACAACTTGCATTTCCTAAATATAAAACCTGGAATGCAAGAGAGATGAGATAAAACCTGGAATGCAATTATGTGCCAATCCATTCTTTAAAAAGAAAAAAAAAAGAAATTAAAATGCAGTAACGTTCACAGTTAAAAATAAGAAAAGCATAAAAAATGCATGTTTCAGAAGATAACTTGCAAACCATGCATACAATATACATTTTTGCTTGCAAAAATCCATCTATTAAAAGAAGTCATTTGATTCCGATGACTATGTCTCAATCCTCTTTTGCAGATATGTTTTAATAAGCAGCCCTGGAACTTGCAGGTTTTTTTTGTTCTCATATTATTTCCAGCAACTATGGCTGGCATCTTCACAGCAAAGTGTGTTTCATTGTGAACGAGCTGAAACCAGTATATTTAATTGTACTCATTTTTTTAAATCTTTGCAATATTTGTAATTGCTTAAGTTTTGTGATATACAGAAAGGAATGGTTTTAGTAATAAAAGGAGCAAAATGGAGCAAAAATATGTGTATTTTTGCGTGGAAAACTGCCCTGCAAAATTTGAAGAAGTATGAAGAATAAAAATAATTGTGCTTATGTATATATATTGGTTGACCAAAGGTCGGTCATCATAAAATGAAAACTGTGTGAATTCATTCTCTAGGCAGGAAACAAGTTTCAAAGTAATTAAATGGTGCTGAAGTCAGAAAACAATGTTTGAGGGAAGTGGTAAATGCCCTTGATGTTCATAAGGTAATATTTGTGCTATTGTGCCTTCCTTTTATGACTTTATCATACCCCTACCTGAGATGTTCAATTTTACACAGTACATCTACCAGGTGGGTTTTATAGAACTATTAAAAATATGATCTTGGTGGGTTTTATCTTTTATTCTTCTGCCAGCACAGCAACATTACTGTGTCCTTATTTCAAAACATCATGCTTCAGGTTGTAAATGGATTTTGTCCATTCCTAATTTGTCTAGAATATAAAGTCAGATACAAGCCTGGATCAGTTCATAAATGAGGACGCAACATTACTTTTAAAATGTTATTTTCTCTTCTCTTGTCTTTTCTTTCAGGAAGTTCACAGAAAGTTCTACATGTTCAAAAATGAGAGAAACAGATAAGAATGCCCTTTTGAAAATTGCTTTATATCACTTGTTTAGCACTTATTTGCAAAGCTAAATACCAATTTCAGTTCACTGTGTGACTGTATATTTTGTTCTCAATCTCTGCCTGAATGAAAGAAAGTAAGAAAGCAAAGGGAACAACCGCACTGTCACATCATAAAGATGTCAAAGTTAAACTTATCATTTCAAATACATTTAAAATTCAGCAGTGGCCCCAAGATGCTACTTAGAGGAAAAGCGTAAATATGTATGATAGAAAGAAGACAGGACAGTTCTAAATACTACAGCAATATTAATAATAAGTACTTAAATTAAAAATATACAGATAGTCCTCAACATAAGACCAGAACTTTCCACTGTAAGCAAGGCAGTTGTTAAATGAGTTTTGTTCCATTTTTTGACCTTGCCACAGTTTTTAAGTAAATCATGTGGTTGTTAAATTAATCTGGTTTTCCCATTGACTTTCCTTGTCAGAAGGTTACAAATGGTGATCACATGACCCCAGGATGATGCAACTGTAATAATTACATGCCAGTTGCCAAGTGCCCAAATTTTAATCATGTGATCATGGGGATGCTGCAATGGTCATAATTGTGAAAAATGGTCATAAGTATTTTTCCCAGTGTTGCTGTAATTGTCACTGAATGGTTGTGCTTCACCATTTATCCCAAACCTTTTCTTTTGTTGCTTATCAAAATGTCCTTTTTACCAATGCAGATAAAATACTTCAAGTCAGTTTAAATGTCCCTATCTCTGATAATGGGTTTGTGTGTCATTATGTAAAGAAAAACCTAATTTGGGGTTATTGACCCAAAGTTGGGGAGCACTGAGTTATCCAAAAGTGCTGATGTCAGACTGTGTCTCAATTTGCTACATTTCATACCCCCAATTTCAATTTTGATCTCCAGATAGAGAGATTATCAATCACTACTGTTTTATGAGAAAGCAAAACCTGAAACCAAATTTAGGAGCTTTATTTTCCCAAACTTTTGGACTCATGCTGGACCATCTTCAGGGAATTTCTCTACTGGAATATGTAATTTGGGCTGTTCTGTAAGTCCTGTTTATGTGGTGCCTTCCAATTGGCTGATTGGTATGTTGATGGCTAGAGAATGGCTATTATTTCCTTGTGCTGCCAAGCCCTCAGCTCGTAAGGATTTGATAGGCTGGTGTTAATTCACCACTCCTGTTAACTGATAAGGGCCCATTTCCCAGGCTTCAATCACTTCCCTGGATATCTTTGTGCCTGCATGACCAATGATCTTAGTTGTTGCAAAATAAAATGTGTTGTTCATTGCAATGTGAGGCTACCAACCTGTTTTTATTGCCTTGACTTTTAGATAAATTAACGAGGTGCTTCAATGATCAAATTCTCAGTGACTATAAAAATATATGAATAGGACTGTCCAACATTAAACATATTATTTGGTAGATAAGGCCTATCTTTCTATTTAGGTGAATACAATCTACAAAATAAAAGGTACAAAAGCCCCTTAATCCTGGGACTTTTCAACTTTACTTCTTCAGATTTCAACAGTCCAAACGTTTAATGCAAATCATGGCATGCCTAATGGCTAGAAAATCCCAATCCCCTGAAAAAGCTATGTTTATAATTAACTGAAAATCATGCATCCAAAGTTTGCAAGTGTTAAATCAATATTTGCAGATCAAATTTGGAAAATAAATCCATTGCTTTCATTAATTACATCAGAATCCTTCCCTGTTAATGCATAGCTCTCCATTAGTCTTCATTGCATTCTTCCACTTTAAAGCACCTATCTTTCAATTTGTTGCTAACCTAGACACATTCTTAATAAGACAGAGATTAATGAAAAGTACTGTGGCATTTCTGGCTAACTAAATAGATTATGAACTGTCTCTGTCTTTTTTTAAAGTGACTGCAAAGGATTTTCCCTACTTCAAAAGATGTTGATGAAAGATGTTACTGCTTAAAGAAAATTCAAATATAGAAGAGAGATTTGGAGCATCTTTACTTAAAAGTTTCCAAATTACATGATAGATTAAATACCTATCCTGACATTTGTACTAAAGAATCCTGAACACTAAAGGCTTTGCGTTTAAGCATGGTAAAGAATAAAAGAATGATATGATTTATCTCTCTCCTACTAAAACCTGCATTTATTTGGTGACTGATAGATGATGATGATGATGCAAATTATCTGTGAAAGTGTTATATGTTAAATATAAATGGATAGAAAATATAATTCAAAAGATAAAAAGCATCTGCGAGGGATTTTAAAAGGGTCTACAAGAAGTGCCTTGGTTGTACTGACAAGCTGTCATCAATGGCAATAAATCATGCAAAATTACATTAGGTCAGGGTGTAGATGATTTTCTTCCACTTTTGTGGTATCAATGAAGTGATGTGATATGCGATACAGAGGGATTTAACAAATTTGAAAATAATTATTTCACGCTGATGTTTTTAACCTGCAAAATGATAGGAGTTATAAAAGAAGCCATGCTATTGGTATGCTGATTGATTGATGAGTGAAGGAGTAAAAACTGATCTAG
The DNA here is from genome assembly GCA_004320025.1 of Laticauda laticaudata. Lineage (NCBI taxonomy): Eukaryota > Metazoa > Chordata > Lepidosauria > Squamata > Elapidae > Laticauda > Laticauda laticaudata. The sequence goes on from BHFT01014270.1 coordinate 54,122, forward strand.
TTTGCCTCATGAATGAAGCAATCATGGTAATAGATCCAGGTGTATTGTGCATCCATATTCATGACAGGCACTGCATACTGCATCAGTCATGGCTGAGGGACTTTCTGAAGAATCAAGTCTTAACAGGGTTGCTGAAAAGCCAAACTAAATGTCCTCCATTGCTTTCCCCAGGAATCCAGGCTTGTAATTCTGACAGCAACAACTGAGAAATGTGAGACCCTTGGTGCTTGATTGTTTTCTTTCAAGCGTTTCATTACCAATCTAAGTAATATCATCAATGCACTGTAGCAAGCTCCGAGAGCACCAAGAACTCCATGGCTCATTCCTGAGTTACAAATGTTGTTTTTTCCCCTATTAGAACTGAGAAATGACATTGACAAGGCCCAGTCCTCCACCTTGTTATAAATTATGAGCAAGGTATCAACACCAGCTCTCTCTTAGTATGTAGAAAATGGGAGAGTCAATATTTTCTTTTTATTTTCTTATTTTAAAAACTGATCTTTAAGTAATACTATTCTCAGCAGTCCAAAAAGTTTAAAAAAAAAAAGCCTGTGTAAGAGTAAAGGGAATTTAGACACGTTGGAAGAAATTGCAGGATGTGTAGATTTAATTGTGGTTCTGAGGGAATAAAGAATATCACACATGCTATTTTTTTGTCATGCAAAAGAATGATGTAATTGGTGTCATTTGCAGAATGATATCATGAAGTGCATGAAATCATTAAGATTTGATTCAGATGCCTGCGTCCGTAGCCAGATCCGAAAGCAGCTGAAGTACTAGCAGATGGACCGCTGTAAGGGAAATATGCCAATCAGTATTGCTTACAAAATAATTGTGTTTATTAGAGGTGAGAAGGATTCAAATAATAATGATACTGTAAGTTAACATAAAAGTGGTCATAAATTTTCAAAATCTAACACAATGAATTTCAGACTTCACCTAATATGTATTATTTTCTAGTTACAATTATAATTGTGCTTTTTTTTTTCTCCACACTTATTTTATGTATCCTTCTTTCAAAATTATGGGGGAGGAGAAAAAATCTAACAAGAAATCTAACAATCTACCAAACTCAGTTGTTTTACTTTGCTCTGTCTTCAGGCCATAACAGAAGCAGACTCTGTCTTTCTTCAATTCCATCAGCCAGACTCTTGGGGACTTCAATTGCAAACTGTTGAGAATATCATGTTCAAGGCCTGTGCCCATCAGCAAGGATAAAAGGAAGATTAGCGAGCAAGTGCTATTGCCAGGCATATGGCTTTGCCTGCAGTTACATGATAGCAATAAAAGGGTAATTATGATGATTAAAGGCCTTTTTTCACTGGGGAGAAATGTTAGGTAAAGGTCACAAAATAAAGTAGAGAAGTTATGAGGCCCACAGGAATCTGCTGAAATGCAAGTTAGTGTTCCATCTCTCCTGGACTTCCCTTAGTTCCCTTTATTTGTTGGAAATGAACAATTGGTTTATTCATTGGATTCTGCTGAGATCAGTGACATGGAGAAGATAAGAAATGCTTTTAACATAAATCATTCATTTAAAATATAAAATGAAATAAATATTTATTCCAAGCCTTTAAGGGACCACAGGTGTTGAGAAGTGAATGCTTAATTATGTAAATTAGGGAGAGAGCACTTGACTCATCTGCTCATGAAAAGCGGCAATCTGAACTGTCAAATTTGCTCAAGACCTCATTTCTAGGAATGTTATGTCATGCTATGTCTATTACCAAAATCTTCAGTAAATGTGCTATTGCTAAGATGTAAACATGAAACAATGTCATCTTGCTAAAGGAACTGCTATCATTTGCAAGCAACTTTTGTTTTTCTAATCTCATGACTTTCAAATTATATGTTTAGTTCTTGTATGCCAATAATGCAGCCTTTAAATATAAAATACTGCCTTCTTTGTTTGCATTTCTATAAATGAATAAGGCACAATCTTTCAACCTCCCATTAAGTTTAAAAGTAATCCTGATTTCTACAAATTGTTAAGAATAGTTAATTACACTATTTGCAAGCAAAATATAAAGTCTCTTACAGAGATCTTCCCTTTTTCAATAAATGTATGCAATTACATATAAGTCAACAGAGGCAATAATATCTCACAATATGACTTCTGAAACATACTCCATTAATAGAGATAATGATAAAGGTATAGTTTCTTATGATAATGTTTCATACTGCTCAATACCAACCAGGAAAATTCTCTTGGATTAAAGAAAAATCCTTTAAAAATATTTAAAACAAAAGGGCTGGCCTAACACTAATAATTTCTTTATATTAATTTATGGCATTTCCACATCTGAAATGTTATAAGCAGATCTGAAACATAAAGTGAAGAAGGAACAACTAAAATGATCACTGGTTTGACCACTTCCTCTTTTATGAAAGACACCTTAAAAAAAACTTTTATCCTGGAAAAAAGCCAACTGGAAGCCAAGGACACAAATGATTGTGAAATTAAATTACACTTCTTAAGAAAGCACATAGTTAAATCTGTAGCATTCATTAGCAGGAAACATAGAGATGAGCTCTAAGAGTACTGGACCCTTTCAGGAAGGTCAGATCAATCAAGGACTATGATTTTTGAAGATTCTTATCTTCAGATTAAACCACACGTCTCCACATACTGCTGCAGAGGGCAACAATGGGAGTAGGATATGACCTCACCTGTTCATGAGCATACAAAATTGGCCACTGTGGAAAAACAAAATGCTGAAGAACAAGAGTTTCTGACTAATTTGTCAAAGATGATTCTTAAATACTTTCAGCCTCCAGTTTGTGCTGAATTGCTTTTTTAATCAAAGATTCTACAAACATGCATGAGTTCAAATCATCATTACTTCAGCTCTATGCATTCAATGTAGGTCCTTTTCAAGAAAATAAATCATGTCTTGTTCAATCTTTCTAAAAATAGAAACCTCCCTCTTGCTTTCCCTCCAAAAATTCCTTGTATTTATCAGCAAAACCATTATTGTTCAACAATTTCAACCTCTTCTTGTCAATGTAAATTGCCCCATAGAAAAATGTTCTGTGCTGTTTTCCTTGATTTCTTTTTTAAACATTGTTTCGTAACTGTGTTTCACCATTAATATCACAACTTTGCAACATTGCACTCTGTAGTTCAAGGAACCACAAATGTCTGTTGGGAGGGGAGAAAGGACAAAAAATAATGTGGAAAAAAGTAAGGACATACTGTAACATGGACTGTATATTTTATAAATGAATCAGAGACAGCACACTGACAAAACACAGTTTTTATAATTGTGCAAAAAGTTTTGAAACATGTCAATTAAAATCTGTCATTAAGTGAAAAAGATACATTAATCTCCAATATTTGGTTTATTTTCAATGAAACACTTTGACTATAAAGTTGGAAGTGCTGTGATTTTTATTTGATGTATAGATTAAATGACTAAAATTAATTGACATATATGCTTATTACCTAACCCTAATGCCAATGAAATAATTTGTTCTTTTTTGCAGAGAGATTACACAAATGGATTTATGACTAGAACAACCTGAGCATCACACATAAAATAAATTTAAGTATTTGAAGGAACGGACTGGTAGTTGATAAGAACAAAATTGTATATTACAAAATTCAATTTGTCAGCAGTTGTTTAATTAAATAAATGGATATTACACTATTTTTCCATGAACAACTGAAGCTTGCTGTGCATGAAAATGGCTGCCAACTGGAGGTCATGTTTAATGGTTCATGATTCTGTTTTGGGAATGACTTACATCTGGCAACTTGCCATAGGGACTCTTTCCATATCACCTACTTAGTCACAACATCCAGTGACAGAGCTCACGACTCCATTTGTAACCCCTGTTTTCCTAAGCATCACCCAGCCATCACTGAAAAGATGTAAAATCTGTCCTTGTTACTGCAAGTTTAAATTGACTTGAGAAAAAGGCTGAAACTTTCTGCAGAGGAAATAAGCAGAGACTGTTGTGGAAGGTGGTGACAAATGTACAATATAAACAATACTGCAATATAAGGGGAGCATAAATATCAGCAGAAAGGAACCTATCATAAAGGACAAGCAATTTTCATAGTACTCCATAAGAGATGTAAACTCCTGGCTAAATCCAAACAACAATCTCTGTTCTAGCACTGTTTGGAAAAGCCTGTATTCATAAAAAAGAACACACTGGACTAGAAATTATACAGATTCTGTTCTTTATATTCTGTGACGCACAGTGAACATTCTGTGTATAATTGATAAGTAAAAGTCATTTATTCATAAGTTGGGTTAACTAGAGATAAGTTGAGCGCATTTAAAATTCTGATGTGAACTATGAATAAAGTGGGGGGGATGAAGTGAACAATATAGAGAAAATTATGAATATACACACACATATATGTATATAAATACACTAATATATACACCATATACTATATACTAATGTGAATACACACACATACACACACACACACATTTTGAGTGCATATATTATAGCGATATACATATTTGCAATGAAACTAGTCAAACCTATTCTAGATTCCTAAATAATGAATAAAACTGCCACTGTGCAGCTAACTCCAGAAAAAAGCAAAGTCTTTAAAAAAAACTTTAAACATTTGAGAGAGGAGCTTTTCTTAATATATCTTTAAAAATGCAAGCAGTTGCTTTAGTTTGGCAAGGTATCTGTCTACAGATGAAGAACAATAAATGAAACTGCTTAAAAGCAACTATGTGTCTTTCTTGGATTTTGGAGACCATTATGAGATAAAACTTTTAAGATTTCATTGAAACAATTAACTGTGGTTCTTTCAATGTTGCTGCTCCACCTCTTTCTTGTCTATGGCAACAGTCAATTCTCCCACGAGCTGCTCAGAGCATCCAGTAGTGGGAAGTGCTTCAGTCTCTGCTTATCTAGGCTGGGCTTAATTTGCGGAACGCTCCTCCTCCTCCATGGTACTCCTCCCCAGCGTTCCTCAGTTTTGGCTCAGCCTCATGAGCGATAGGCAGTGCTTCTCGTTAATCCTTGGCTGAAACAGGAGAATTCTCTTTAAGGTTTGCAAATAGTCAATTGTTCTTTTCTTACTGACACTGCCCTTGCCATCTGGCCATCAGGGATCACATTATCAGGAAGCGTTCCTAAGCACAGGGAGGCTTCAATTTCATTTCCCCCACCCCCCAACTGCTAGCCCTACCCTTGCCATTACAATTGCCGAGCCGCTTTATTATTTAAATTGCGAGGCTTTTTTTCTCTCGTTCCTTTCTGAGTCGCTGTTTCTCCTTTCCCCCAAGAATGCCATTTAGGGGTGGAGGTGTAATCACCTCATTATTTCACCTCTCCCAGCCGGTTTAGCCCGAAGGGAAGACTGTTGGAACTTATCTCTTTTTCTTGGTGGGAGATTGCTGCTGGCGTGTGCACCACAAATAATGTCCGGTCACCATTTTTTTGTTTTTTTAC
>BHFT01014271.1:0-33232 GCA_004320025.1 Laticauda laticaudata
AACAAAACAGAATTACAGGCATTTTTGGGACTCATTAACTTTTATAATGTCTTTTTACCACACAAGGCAACAACGGTGGAGCCATTGCATAGACTACTCAATAAGACAGCTACCTGGACTTGGGGCCGACGGGAAGAAGCTGCGTTCCAAGGAATAAAGATCTCCTCACATCCGAATCGGTACTTATTCAATACAGCAAAACCTACCGCTGACAGCATTGGACCTCTGAACTGTTGGATGCCTCTTTGAGGCTCTTCTGCCCAGGATTAATTGCCCCATTCCTCCCACAGCTCCAAGGCTGAGCAGCCGGAGGGCCTTTTCTAATTTTGGCATCTGCTGGGTATTGTTGTCCCTCCATCTTCTCTCTGGTCTTTAATACAGCTCCAAAAGGGAAAGGAAGAGGAAAAAAATTTTGATGGACCTACCAATGTCTGGGGAGGAGGTGAAATCTTATTAGTTAGCTTAATCTCTCTACATATGGGGAAAATTACAGTGAACCCTTCAGGATGTCAATGACTATCAAAATATTGAAAATAATAGTGATACTATTATACAAGTAATACTATTGCTAAATTTGCATATGATACAACAGTGGTGGGACTTATCTCCGAGCCTACTGTGATGAGGCGTGGAGACATAATTTGGTCCTCAATATCAATAAGACCAACGAGATTATAGTGGATTATAGAAGGAACAGATCAGACATCCAGCCCTTGCTTATCAATCGAGACTGAGTAGAGCAAGTGGCCAGTTTTAACTTTCCGGATGTTACCTTAAAAGAGGACCTGACCTGGGGTGCCCACATTGCAGCCCTGGTCAAAAGGGTCCAGCAGAGATTATACTTCCTGAGGCTTCTCAGAAAACAACAACTGAATGAGAAACTGCTGGTGACCTTCTACTGCTGCACCATAGAGAGCATTTNGCTGCACCATAGAGAGCATTTTAACATACTGCACCTCTGTATGGTTTGCCAATTGCACAGTGGCAGATAGGACAGCACTCCAGAGAGTTAACGTCACTGTCCAGAAGATCATTGGTTGTCTACTCCTCTCTTTGGAAGAGCTTTATAACTTCTACTGCCTTAAGAAAACATTCTCAAAGATCCGTCTCATCCTGGGAACCCTTTTTTTCAACTATTACCATCTGGCAGATGGTACAGAATAATAAAAACAAGGACAAATAGGCTGAAAAACAGCTTCTTATCTCAGGGCAGTAATTCTATTGAATTCTGCTGTATAGTGCAGTGTTGGTGTGATGTCGGGGGTTTCTGGTTCAGTGTGTGAAGGGTTAAGGATGTGTGCTTGTGTTTATTTTCATAGTCATGATGTGCACTGAAGATGGCATTTGATTTCGTTGTACGAGGTGCAATGACAATAAAGTAAACTAAACCAAAATACTTTTAAATATATTTTTGATTCCTACTTCCTAGTTTTTATTAAAAAATTAGTTTTTAATTTTATGTCTTCTGTATTATTTTTATAAATTACTCTAGGCAGAAATTAAACATAATGCTCCTTCTTACTATTTTCCCCACAATAGGCCAGTGAGGTACATTGGACTGAGAGTTGGGATGGGCTGAAGGCTTTCGTGCCAAAGGTGGACTGGATTCTGGTTTCAAGCCAAGTGCTCTCATCGCTGAACCAAATGGCTCTGTATGGCTAAAAATAATTTGATATAATTTAATTTAAAAGATAGTTTAATATCATTTCTATGGCTGCATAGTTAAGAACAAGTCCTTGCACACCTTGCACCCAACTTTTTGCACATGGAGTTGAAGCCTTGCATGCAAAACCAACAGGAGGGACTCCCACCGCTCGCTTCTCTCCGCCTAGGAAGCGGGAAGAGAGGGAAACCACTTCTGAAAATGGGGCCAAGAAATATGCAGGAAATTGTGCAGGAGTCAAGGCTGCCTTGGAGGCACAAATCTGTTCTGCGTAGACAACCTCTCCTCCTCTCCCTCCCACGCACAGCTTTTCCAATCCAAATGGAGCCTAAATCTTCTTCTCTGCGACCCTGGTTTTTATCCCCTGGGGGCAAAGTGAAGGATCAGAAGTTTTACTTTCTGCACTCCCTGGCCCCGCATGCACAGGGACGGCAGGGAAACATGGGACCACTGGCTCCCCGTCCCCCTTTCCAAGACTCCATACCTGATGAGTGTGAGTCTCCAGCGTGGGACATAACCCCCCCCTATCAATGAACCCCAACTCACGTCTGAATCTCCGAGACTTCCCTGCAGCCTCTTTGCTTGCTAGAAAGGCTGACCCAAAGGCAGAATCAGGCACTGTAGAAAGAGAGGACACTCTTTCAAGCCTCGGGAAGCTTTACTGAACTTCAGGGTTGCCAGATCGCAGCTTGGTTCTGTGGCCAAACTCAAGTCAAAATACAGCCAAATTCGGCCAAATTATTTTCTCTCATGGCCAAATTTTCCGGCCAAATTTTTTTATGAAATATAACATGAAGATATATTGTTTTTTGTTTTTTTAACTGTTTTTAAATAATCAAATCATAAAAACTAGTCTTTATTCGACGTGACATGACATCATGGGAATTTCTGCGTTTCTTTACTCACATCCAGGCTAGGCAGCTCACTTCAAATAACCGCTGCTACCATTTGGAAAGCTCAGGCCAAATGCAAGCAATCCTGAGGAGGGGGAGCTAGGGCATGAGGTTTTTATGGGGGATTCCCCCCCCCGATTGAAAAAATATAATCAAACTAAACAAATAAAACGACACAGAAATTAGCAATTTACTATATAGAATCCTTATGAAAAACTGAATGCTCAATAAACTTCATTCATTTTTCAAAAAGAGAGGAATTATACCCCAATAATTACATGAAAACAAAGAGTACCCTCTAATGTAGCAATGTGGAAGAAAGAAAAAGGATACGGCTTTACTCACCAGTCTTAGCTATAGCTGCAAATGCTCCACAAAGAGACTCCAGCACTTTGATCCAAAAGTTTGTAAAGAACACATTGACAGTGATCAGTCTTGTCAAAACAAAGTTTCTTCATCCAACACAAATTGTTCAAACTGCCAGAAAACTAGGAAGTTGAAATATAGTTTTGCTCTTTAATCAGTCTCTATACTTGAGTGCTCCAAGTTCTCCAAAAAACATAGAAGACTGTCACTTTTGATCCAGAGTTTTTGTTACGGAAAAACATATGTACAATATAATAAATTCATTGTGATCAGTCGAATTTAGTCTGTATTCTCTGGGGCAAATCGTAAAACTGCAGAAAACTTGAACTTGAAAAAATGTTTGCTCTTAATGTTCTACGGGCTATATAGCCTAAGTTTACTGGTAAAAAAAAACAAACAAACTATAAGATCAAGTCTGTCAAGTATTGATTGAATAGGAGCAAAAGTTCATGAAAATGAAGTGCTCTAATATAGAATGTTTCAGGATACCCCTCATTCATTATCTACAGGATGATCTGGTTGGACCGCTGCGTTATCCGTTACATTGTTCTCTGATGTTGTGAAACAGCTGGAAGCAATGGTTATGTTGCGCTTGAAATCCAGTACAAGCACTTTCCCTAATTGTAGATGATGTACAAATTCTGATGGATGGCGTGCAAGCATTTCCATTCTGTAAGCAATTTCTAGCCATTCCATCTTCACATCGTGTTACTTGCAGAGAAAATGTGTTCTACACGGCATTACTCATTTCGGTGTTTGCAAGACAGGACAGCACAAACATTGCAACTGTTTCAAACGGTTGCTCACCTGCTTTGGACTTGTACTGCAACACCCCTGCCCAGAAGGCTGCTGTGTCACTTGGAATTCTTCCATCAAACACTGCCCAATGCACATGCAGGGAATTCTCCAATACTGCATCCTCAATCACAGCTTCATTTGCACTTCAAGACGATGAAGGCATTGGCCAGATCTTGAAATGGAACCCTGCTGGTCTCGCTCAACACTTTACTTGGTGAAGTGCTAACCTAAGACCTTCTCAACCTTTTAAAATTTCCATCAATCCAGAAGCACTTCTCAAGCTGACTGAGGGCTTTCACTCAGGGAGGCTTGCAACAGCTGTGTCTTCATCTCCGGTTTGCCTGTGTTGAGTGCGTCAAGGGGAACAATTGTTGGCTATATCTCACGAAGAGTAACAAACTCACTCGTAAATTTGGCCCCAATTAATCAACTCTGTCCAGGTCAGGTGGTTTCCCTTCGCTGTCGATGATACGACCTTTCAAACTTTTGTAGTGAACACGAGACAATATACATATGCACCAGTCTCGCTCGGTGCGTCAGATCAGTTGGCTTGAAAAAGAATTGAACCCGCTCAAATTTCGGCAATGATGGGGACACAAAGTGAAAGTACAAGGCATTCACGGAATATCTGACAACGATCCCAGGATCCCCTGGCCTTGTACGGCAGGAGGATCAGCAAGTGGGGACGACTGCCGAAAAGTAAGCTTCAAGCTCTTCCCAGTTGATGAAACAATGATTTTAGATGGTACTTTGCCCCTCACCAACCATCATGTTGCAGACAGCTTCTTGGAAAGGAAGAGGTGTTCCCTTTCGCTCATCTATAGCATCCATCACTTGAACAGATCTGAGAATATTTCTCCGAGGATACTATTGCTGAACCACTTGGGAATTTCTGCTAGGTAGATACTACTCAGGTATGATTGGAGCTTATCAACGCCTTCTCAATACAAAGTGCAAGCGAACTACATATGCTTATTCAGTTCATGCTGACAATGAGGGGATTAGCTCACGAATTCGAGACCACATGGAGTTTGTGTTCCCCAATCATCGCAGGATGCAAACCAAATCGCTGCCTGAACCCTATGCATCAATCCAGCTTCATGACTGAGTTGATTCTAGTGTGTTCCTGAGTATTTCAAAGGTTCCTTCCTGTAGCCCCAACAACAGGCTTCTAGAGCGAACAAATTCAGTCACAATACATAACTTTGGTTGAAATACCCTGATGACAATATACAGAATGCTTGTCAATAGCGATGTCGCATTGATTTGTCGATGAGGAATTGCAAATTTTTTGTTCTCGACATTCATCCTGTCTGAGTCTCCTTTCAAAGCAGGGAAATTAACTTTAGAGATAAAGTTTTACTGCAGCTTAGTGTGATGAACTTGAAGGTTTGCGAGTTTGCTACCATTCCCATTCTTCTTCACAAATCTGTCAGGTGATCACATGAGCGTAGATGGTACGTTGACGACATGATGAGTATGTATTAGGACAAATAGGTCACAGCAAGCTCATTTCTTATGCGTTTTGGTTATCTCAAATATCTTGTCTATTTCGGTTTCTTGATAAAAAGGAAGGTATGCTGCCACAATGAGAACTAGCACTTACTCTTTCTGTATTTTTTATAATTTATTTATTTAGAAAACATACAAAACATACAAAAATAACAAAACCAATACAAAAACGATTGCCAAAATAAGCACAAAGCTTGATTATTTGGCAAGCGATTAACGAATAATAATTGTTTAGGGATAACATTGTTTTTTTTACCCTAACTGGTTTAGGTAAAATAATTAAATAAGTAATCTGGTTTATGTTAAAGTGACTGTAAACTTTAACTGTGGGAAAGAGTCATTTGGGGGGTGGTTTATGAAAACTCCTTAAAAGAAAGCAAGCCAGCAGGCGTGCTCGCTCTCTGGCTTTGTATTCCTGATTTCACTGTTGGAAGACTGCATTGCTCAAACAGTGAGAGAGACAAAGGAGACTGGATTTGTAATGAACTGACCCAGGATATTCTACATGGCTTTTGCCTAACTGAATATCCCTGAATGGACTACTGAACACTGATACATGACTTTGGGACTGGTATTTTGGACTATAGCTATATTATGGAATAAACTATAATTGTGATAAACTAGCGATACTGGATTTTTTACCTGTATGTTAAATAACCCTACAAGCTTTAGCTCACTCATTTATCTGTATGCCTACTGACTTACGCTGCACATTCTGTTTTGCTTGTCTCCCAACCCTGGTTGGGGGTTAACCCAGGCTTAACAAATATTACAATAAAAACAACAAGGGTCCAACATGGATGCTCATGGAATAAGGGTTAGGGAGAAAGAAAGGAAGAGAAGAGAAGAGAGAAGAAATGAGGAGGAAAGGATGATAAAAACATCCCGATATTCGTCTCGCGAAATCAACGACAATCTACTATACCTAGACATATACATGCATAGATTGTATTTCATGCTAGTAAATTAAGTGATGTAGTCATATGAATGTTACCTCTTATCCAAAAAATTACATGAATAGAGAGAGAAGAAAGAAAAAAGACAAAAAACAATCATCTTAAAAACATAAAATTCTACCCTTGTTCGTTCAAGACCATAATATTATAACTTGTGAAGCATGATTTGCCAACACAACATGAATAAAAAACAACAGAGAAGGAATGAATCCCAGGTTAAATGCAGAGGAACACAAGTTACTGCAGGTGCATCCGCATGTACAGGATCTCCAAAATGAGATACACATAATAGATACAACAATGAATAAAGAATGAATCATTAAATTTTCTACAATAAAATCAATCACTGATACTGTTGAGATCAACATTTTCTTTAATTATCTTTTTTAATGAACTAAAAATAGACTTGGTATTACGTAACTCAAGTGGAAGTTTGTTTCCAATATCTGGGCCAACTGTATCGTATGGGATTTGTGTGCTAAGAATGTTTTGGGGTTATTCAAATGTACATCCATTGCCATTCCTTGTTGGATAGGAAGGATTCTGAGTTTCAGCGAACATATCAAAAATGAAGAGAGGTAATAAATTCAGATATTAAAGCGGACAATCACAAGTGCAGTTTTTAAAGTGTGGATGTCATTTACCTTTAAGGTCTTAAAAAGAAAAGAAATATGGGGATCTGTGTGATCATTATAACCACATTGGACAAATACGAATAGCTTTCCTTTTGCAATTTTAATATATATTGTTGTTGCAGACACCGAGATTTGCCCATATCATATTACAATAAGAAATGTATGGTAGGATATTATAATTATATTATATAATTATTAATGAATTGGCGCAACTTAATCCTTGTCGTTTATCAATAACCACAGTTTGAAAAAAATTAGAAATGGAAGTCATTGTGCAAAATCTTTGTGATGTTATTTTCAGAATGATAAATCAATATTAAAATCACACCATTACACATACTTCTTATTACTAGTACTATTTTAAATAATATAATTTCAAATCATCAGAAAATGAATCCAGCTCTGCATCTGTGGTCGCGTAAATAAATACAAACAATACTATTCTTTCCAATTGGAATTCAATTCAACAGATAAAATCTCAGCATAGAGTTTACAAAAACAAATTCTGCCATACGTAAATAATGATATTTCGCAACGTACAGTGCTAGCGCCTCCAAGACGGATCAAAGAGTAGCCGTCAATATCAATATCGGTGGTGATTTATCATTCACCAACCAAGTTTCACTTACACCAATAAATGAGAAATTAAAATTAAGAGATGATAACAAGGTGATTACATTATCATAATGTAATGATGTATGCCCCATAATGTATGCCCCTTCGTTTTTCCATGGTCTGAAAGGTGAGAAAGCTTTGGTGCGATTTGTGTCTTGCAAAGCTTGCACAATCCGTGTTCACTTCCATCGCTAGATTTTATGAGCTACAAGAACTTTTGTTCCCACGATTTATTATATTTTCTTCCACTGTCATATTTCCCTTTCCATTTTCCTGTCGCTGCCATCTTCCGTAGAGTTGTTCACTTGTTTGGGGTAACATCCGGGTTAACATCCGCTTATATTACACAGCACTGTTCACACTCAGAAGGCTTCGGCCTGTGTATCATGTCGTTTTTCAGAGGTTTTCAGATGATCTGACAGTCATTTTTATGCGAATATATTGTATTGAAAACCAGTATTCGGCCAAAATTTTGATTTTACGGCCAAGCAACTTTCATATGGCCAAATTTCTGGCCAAATATATTTGGTCGGAGACATGATTTTTTTCATGCCCAGATTTCTGTACGGCCACATTTCTAGAATTTGGCTGGAAAAACGGCCAGAGGGCAACCCTGCTGAACTTGGGAAAGAGGCTGGCACATGCTCAGTTCTCTTTTAAGGTGGGGGGTGGGGCAGGAAGGAGCTGCCCAACTTTTCCAGGAAGTACCCTAGAGGATCCTATGAGCATTGCAAGAAGACCCTTCAAGGGCGGAAGGCACCATGTTCCATGCGGGTCTGGGATGATGGGCATGAAAGTTGAAGGAAAAGTTGGTTCCCTCTAACTTTGCCTTTCTAGAAAGGAAGCAGCCTCTCCGGCAAGCATCATTTTCTAGATTTTCCACTTTTTAATCTCTAAGGACCATCTAGGATCTTGTGAAGATTGAGAAAAACTCTGTGGAGACTCAAAAATTGCATTCCTCAAGAGGAAATACAATACAATCAAAAGCTTCGCATGTTTTAAAATGTTGTATTTATACCAAAATAGAATAACATCTCATGAATAACCATTCCAGTGATATTCAATTAAGTTTATTTAAATCAAATTTAGACTTTTTCCTAATCTTTGTCATACCATATAAATGCAAAAAATGTTTGATAAAATTTTTTTTGAACATTCACTTCATGGGCTTCCCCGCATTCAGGCTTATTTTGTGAGAGGAATTAATTCTGATTTTTTCCCCCATATAAGATACATTGATATATTTGTGAAGAGTTTACCACATATGTTGCCTTTCACCAAACCCAGAGACCTCAAAAATGAACAAAATCCTGTCAAAATGGCAGAGCGGTCAAAAGACAAGAAGCAAAAGTCTCTCCATTGTTGGAAAAAAAAATTCCTGGTTTGTTCCCAGCTGGAACACCCCACAGACACTGAGAAAAAATGGATACAGAAGCCAGCTGCCAAAAGGGGAATTATTTTAATGTAGGAAGGCAAGAAGCAAAAAGTTACATAGCTGGGGCTTTCCTGGCTTGTAGGCAACTTGGGGTGTTTGAATGTGAGCCTTTTATACTTAATTCCCCTTTGAAACTCCTGCAGCATGATGGGTTTACTTTGTGCCTAGTTAAAAGTGATTGCCCTGGATCCTGTCTTCCTGCCTTGATGGATTAATCCTGTGGCAGGCCAGGACCTTTGTCTTTCCTATCCTGGGGGTTAATCTTGTCAGGGGGCAGGAAAAGGGAGATTTTAGTTTATTTTATTTTAGCCTGATTCCCCTTATCTTCCCCTTATTAAGTATTTGTTACTTTTGTAACAGCCATTGGCAGGGCTCCTCTGAGTTCTCCTTTCAGATGGTGCTTGTTTTTTTTTTTAAGGGGGGACAGCAGGCTTGAGTCTCTTGACAGGGTAGTCTGAAGTTTCTGGTGCTGTGAGGTTTCTGGCACTGTCCTTTTGTGTACTTCCTGAATCATAAAACCCAGCCTGTGTCTTGTGGCTGATGGCAAACTCAGCCCTGAAGTGAGGGGAGATCAGGGTACTGGCAGAGACACAGGTTGCGACAGGTTGATGAACATTAAGATTTGTATTGATTTTTCCCCAATTATTACAGCTGCCTTTCAAATGCATACCTCTGGGCAGCCAAGGAGGGTTAGAAACACGAAAGGCAGTCTATAATAATGTGAATAATCCTGAAGAATAGATCCTGATGAAAAAGAGGCATCAAAAGAAAATATCCAAAATGAAAGCTCAAATTTGTGGACTTTTAAAAATTTTTACCTCAAAACAAGCAGCCATGATGAAGAAATCAGGATTGGGAGAGTAATAAGGTCTCATATGTGACGAGAGAAAAAGTGGAATTACAAAATGAAGGAAGGCAAATACTCAAATATCAGTACCATGACACAAAAAAAAAGGGGGGGGGGACAGTGAGTACGGAGAAACTAAAATGAATAGTTTTATTTTAGTTATTGAGTAATACACCTCAGGAAATTTGAATAGGAACCTTAAGACCTTTGCAGTAAAAGAATTTTATTTTTCTAGCCAAAAGTAATGAAGATTTTATTGGTTTTAAAAGATTAGTCTTGATTTGGAGGTGGTTAGTGCAAGAAAAAAGAGATTTAGCTTCAATTAGTGTAACAAAGGATGGAGGGAAAATTGTGAAGAAACAATTTTAAGAGAATGGCCTTAACTTTTCATTCTGCCTCCATTCCTTTTTCACCTTTATATTCTTTATATATCAAGGCTCAAAGTCCAATCTGTCTTCCATTATGAAAAAATTGACACGATTACAAAACAAAAATCAGTGCACTTTTACCTGTTGGATCCAGAACCATCAGTGAAAAATATTTGAATAAGTATTTCAAAAGTAGCCCCATCCTCTGAAAGCCTAAAGTGTCATCCTCCAGAATACAATCAAAAGTGTCATGTATTTTTAATTTTTAGTTAAAACAAAACAGAATTTCATTACATTTTATGAATAACCATACAGTGATATTTAATTAAGTTTATTTAAATCAAACTGAGTTTTTTTCCGAATTCTTGTCATACCATTGAAAGCCAAAAAATGATTGAAAAAAAGTTTTTTTGAATATGCATTTCATGGGCTTCCCCTCATTCTGGGTGAGAGGAATTTTTCATCCTGAAGATTTTTCCATACAGGATACATTGATATATTTGTGATGAGATATCACATATTAAGAGGCTTTTCATCACATAAGTTTCCATGATTTGTGAGTATTATGATCTACAAATCCTCAAGCCAGATCTCACTTCTGTCTATAAGGAGAAACTGATTTTATTTTCTGAAAGAGTTTTTCTTAATTTCATATTATTCTTTTATTTTTATTTATTTATTTATTTGATTATCAATAAACCAAAAGTCTTTCACTCTCATTCTCCCGAGTATCCCTAACCTCAGAGAGAGAGAGATTATGGATCCTTTTTTTATTTTTTTTTATTTTAAACAACAAACATTAAACAACAACATTGAATAAAATATTCCTTTCATTATACAGTGTGTCGGTTGGTACATATCTCTTGTGCACAATATCAGCAGTCATTTCATCCTGTTTTTATGTTACTATTCATATAGTATATAACTATCCACTTAGTATCATATTATTGTTAAATCATTATCAGATTGTTATTATAAATTCATCTCATTTTTTTCCAAGCAAGATTATAAAGCCTGATTTATATTCATTTCTATATAATCAAACATATTAATCGCTTATAACGTATCACTCATAACTTTTAATCTTAATTATTATATTTGTATATTATATTGTATTTCTCTATTTTTTTTGTCAAACCATGTATAAAATAAATCCCATGTGTTATAATATTCTTTTTCTTCTTGCTTTCTAATCGCAAATGTTAATCTACTCATTTCCCCACATTCCATTATTTTATCACTTTCTCTTCTATTGGAGCTTTTTCATTTTTCCAAGTTTGCGCAAATACTATTCTAGCTGCTGTCAAAATATTAACAATCAAATATGTCAATTATTTACTACATCCTTCAGGCAAGATACCCAATAAAAATATCTCTGGTTTCAAATCTATGTTGTTTGTCATTTTTTCCATGTATGAATTTTAGTCCAGTATCTTTTGGCTTCCACACATATGTCCACCACATATGGTAATACGATCCAGGTATCTGATGGCATTTCCAACATTTCTCCAATTTGTTCTTGAACACCTTGCTATTCTTGCAGGGGTAAAAGCCACCTTTAAAACATCTTGTACAAATTCTTTTTATATGCTGTTGACATAACTTCTGCCATTTTTCTAAATCTATCCCATATCCAAAGTTCTTCCCCCAGGCAATCATTGTTTCTTTGACTTGTTCTTCTTCTAATTTTGATTGTGGATCCTTTTATTGGACCTGAGATCAAAACTATTTCTAAAGCCCTCTCCACACTGCAAACAAATATATGACTTCTATCCTATGTGGCTCCTCTTGTGGCGATGAAGATGACTGCTATGAGCAAAACACTTTCCACATTCCATGCATTGATATGGTTTCTCTCCTGTGTGGATCCTTTTATGGGTGGTAAGATCAGAATTCCACCTAAAGGCCTTTCCACATTCCACACATTCATATGGCTTCTCTCCTGTGTGGCTCCTCTTGTGGCGATGAAAACTACTGCTAGAAATAAAGCTCTTTCCACACTCCATGCATTTATAAGGTCTTTCTCCTGTGTGGATCCTCTTGTGGTAATTAAAGCTCCTGCTGCAAGTAAAGGTCTTTCCACACTCAGTGCATTGATATGGTTCCTCTCCTGTGTGGATCCTATTATGGGAGGCAAGATTACTACTCTTCCTAAAACCTTTTCCGCACTCCACGCATTTATAAGGTGTTTCTCCTGTGTGGATCCTTTGATGACTTACTAGAGAGTGATTATAACGGAAGTTCTTTCCACACTCCATGCATTTATAAGGTCTTTCTCCTGTGTGGATCCTCTTATGGCAATTAAGACGACTGCTATAAGTAAATGTCTTTCCACACTCCATACATTTATAAGGTCTTTCTCCTGTGTGAATCCTCTTGTGGTAATTAAGATGACTGCTACAAGTAAAGGTCTTTCCACACTCCATGCATTTATAAGGTGTTTCTCCTGTGTGAATCCTTTGATGACTTACAAGAGAGTGATTATTACGGAAGTGTTTTCCACATTCTATGCAGGGATATGGTTTCTCTCCTGTGTGGATCCTCTTGTGGCGATTAAGACGACTGCTACGACTAAATGTCTTTCCACACTCCATGCATTTATAAGGTCTTTCTCCTGTGTGGATCCTCTTGTGGGAATTAAGAGTACTGCTACAAATAAAGTACTTTCCACACTCCATGCATTTATAAGGTCGTTCTCCTGTGTGATTCCTTTGATGAATTATAAGAGAGTACTTACAAGTGTATGTATTTCCACATGCCATGCAGGTAAATTGTTTATTTTCTGAATGTGCTTTTTTATGAGAAATGAGATGATTAGATTTATTGAACCTCTTTCCAAACTCTATGAATTTATATGGTCTTTCTCTCGTATCAATCATTGTATGGTTAGGAAGCCAACTGACCCGAGGAAGACTTTTTTTAATTCCACTTTGTGATTGTTTTGTTCCATCAATCTTTGGTTGCACCTGGTCTACAAATTTCCTTTTTCCACCTTTCAAATGGATCACTTGGTGTTTCTCTTCGCAATTCTTATTCTCTTGCCCATTAAAGCCTTGAAAAAGAAAAATGAGAACCGTAGCAAGAATAGGGGAACAATCAAAACTTTTCTTCTGAAGTTTAGCCAAAGAATCACCAATATATTTCAGCTGTCTTGTGGGCAAACATGAAGAGTCCAAGATTATAACAAAGACCTATTTCAAAATGTATCCCAAATGATACCTATATATAATAGGATTGGATCACAGGCCTGATATAATATTTGACTTGGGACAATTCCATGGTGCCACAATCTCCCAAAGTGCATTGGACACTGTGTCATACCAGGGTAGCAACATACCGAGCACCTTCCAACTTCAATAAAAGTCTAATTTCCACTTGTCTGCAGAGCAGAATCTTTGAAAGTCAAAGGGAATTTCTAGATGACAATTGCTCCCCACCCTCAACTTAGACTAATGCCAAACTCAGTACATAAGTGGGCATATGTCTAGGAAGGGAACAACTCTCTCAGAGGTCATCCGGTCTTGGTGATAGAAGCTCAGGGCCATCAGGAACCCAGTGACCAGGTTCAGGAGGGAATAGTGAATCCTGGCAGCTGGAACCTTCCTCAGTACATTCAGCCTCTTCCTCAGAGTCTTCCTAATATCTTTGACGAAATGAATATTTTGCATTTCATGAGCAGAGTTTTTATTTCTTTCTTTTTTAAAAAAAAAGCAATTTCCTTTATGTAAAAAGCCAGGCCATGCAGTTTTCCAATTTTTCTTTCAATAAATTTCCTTCTTCCATTAAGTCAGTTTGGTCAAAAGGTTAAGACACCTGGCGAGAGACCAGAAGTGGTATTCAGCAGGTTCTGACCAGTTCTGGAGAACCGGTAGTGGAAATTTTGAGTAGTTCAGAATACCATCTCAAACTGATCCTGCCCTTGCCTATTCTCTGCCTCCCAAGTCCCAGCTGATCAGCTGGGTCTTCTTTTGTTGCCCTGCACAGGAAAACAAAGCTGGAAAGCAGGTTAGTGGGATGGGGAGGATTTTGCAATATTCTTCCCCTGCCACACCTACCAAGTCATACCCACCAGGCAACGCCCACCAGGCAACGCCCACAGAAGCGGCAGTAAAAAATAATCTGAATCCCACCACTGCTAGAGACTAATAAATTTACACACATTTCTATAATTTTGTTTTCACTTTGTCCTTATTGGGTACCTAGTGTTGATTAATGAAGAAAAAAAAATGAATTTCAACAACTGTAGAATCCGGATGTAGCATAACAAAATTGACAAAATGAAAGACTGAACACCTTCTGAATGCACTGCATATCTTTCATTTTATGTAAATAATAAAGGCAGGACATAAACCCAATATTCCTTCCTCCTGCTATTTTCCCTACAACAACCACCCTGTGAAATGGGTTGAGCTGAGAGAGATTGGCCCAAAGTCACCCAACCAGCATATATGCCTAAAACAGAACTAGTACTCACAGTCACCCAGTTTCTAGCCTGGTATCTTAACCATCTGACCAAACTGACATGATGGAAGAAGGAAATTTATTGAAAGAAAAAATGGAAATCTGCATAACCTCCCTTATTACATAATAGAAATTACTTTTTAAAAAATGCTTTTTACTCATAAAATACAAAATACTGATTTCAACAACTATAAAATCAGGCTGAAGCATAACAAATTTGAACAAAGTGAAGGGGGTCTGAATACTTTCTGAATGCACTGTAAATAAAGATTTTTTTTTCAGGAATAACATTCAAGCCCCTTCTCTACATTCCTAGCCACAGAAAAGGGTTCTTACCCAGAGAAAACAGATTCTTGGAATTCTCCAGCATGACTTCTGCATGGAATTTTTTTTCGTCAGCATCCAGTTGAGACCATTCCTCCTCAGAAAAATACACAGCCACGTCCTCAAAAGACACAATATCCTGAACAAGGACACAAGTTTCCCTATTAACAGATAATCCCAAGAATAATGGGTTAATTTTCTTCTACCAATTCTAGGACAGAGATCATGTGAACAAAATGGGCATCTTCTGCAGAATTAAGAATAACATCTTAAGATCTCACTGCTTTTGGATGATGGCACAACTAAATCATGTTTGATCTAGCTAGAAGTATTTATGGTGTAACCAACTAAAATATTCTTCGTCAATTGGTAGGAAAGAAATCATGTGAATAAAATGGGCATCTTCTGCAGAATTAAGAATTAAGATTTCACCTCTTTTGGCTGACGGCACAACTAAATTATGTTTCATCAAGCTAGAAGTATTTGGAATGCCTTACAGTGTAACCAGCTAAAATATTCTTGGTCAATTGGCAGCTGGGTCTTAAATCCACCACTTGTCAGTGACTCCCATTCTTTCTACGATGGGCAGAGTAAATTACTGGCAAAACCCACCTGACATGTTTTTCAATGGCTTACTTTATCTCCTGAGGGAGCAACGTACCCCAACTCCACACCTTCATGAAGTAGCTGGAAGAGGTTACAACAGAACTCTATATGTCTATGGAGATTCTCAATCATTAGGTCACGGTTGTCCCAAAGGAAAACCTTTGAAAGGCAGAAAAGGATATTTTTTTGCAATTGTGTGTGAGAAAAAAGGAAGAGTCCCAATACTGACAACAGTCTGGTCAGTGAAATCTGATGTTTTCTGAAGCACCAGACAAGGAATAATGGATGGACACTGAACAAGGAGAGATTTAGCCTGGAAATAAGGAAAAACTTTCTGACAGTGAGAACAATCAACCAATGGAACAGCTTGCCCACGGACGTTGTGGGAGCACCATCACTTGAGACTTTCAAGAAGAGTTTGAACTGCTATTTGTCAGAAATGGGTCTCCCACTTGGGTGGGGAGTTGGACTAGATGACCTACAAAGTCCCTTCTAACTCTGATTATCTGTTATCTGTTATTATGTGTTATCTAAATAATGAAGCAGGATGGGTGGAGAAAATGACTCACAAAGGATCCCCTCAGAAGGGAGAATGTTCAGTGACTTGATATCATATTCGTATTGCTTAGAAACAGCAATTTTATACATTGAATTCTAAAACAAAATGGAATCCATCCAACATTTACGAACCTTTTCCGATGTTATCTGAAATAGTGATTCAGCTAATCCTTCAGCTCCAGCACAAAAAGATGATTCTAAAAAGTCCAAGGACAGCTTTCTACTCTCTATGAGAAAGAGAAAAATAGTGGAAGCAGATTTGTTAAAGAGAGACAATCCAATAAAATGGAGGGGGAAAAAAATCAGCTAAATGTTGAAATCTCACCTCACACAGAAAGAGCTTTTCTTACCTTGCATAGCATCTTGACTTTGATCTTCCTGGAAGTTCTCCCTGAAAAGCAGCTCTTGAAAAGATGTGAATGAATCTTTCCTCCCCTTGGGATACTCAGTCACAGCTTCCATGCATTTCTGGACATGATGTAATACAAGAAACAAAGGAAGAGCAAAGAGACAGAAACGAATTATCATACTGCACCCTCAAACTAGCAGCTCTCAATTTCCATTGCTGAAACTCAAAAGAAGATGGAAGAATTGCCCCAAATACATCCCTGGAATAATAGAACAAATTCCCTTAGGAGTTAATAATCCCAGAAAACTCTGACTGGGAGAAATTGACAAATTCAGAGAAATCCTCTTTAAAGCTGCCATAATTACATTCTCCCACCTGCAGCTCTTCTTTCATGTTTTCCTCCTCCTGAGTCAGCAAGAAGCCTTCAGCCAGGGACACCGCCTGGGAACTGGTCTCTGNGCAAAGGTAGTGAAGCTGAGTGCAAACATCTCGGGGACGGCTCCCCTCCTGGAACTGCATTTTTCTGAAGTGGCAGCATTGGACCTCTGAACTATTGGATGCCTCTCCGTGGCTCTTCTGCCCAGAACATGCCCCATTCCTCCAAAAACTCCAAGGCTGAGCAGCTGGATGGCCTTTTCTAATTTCAGCATCTGCTGGGTGTTGTCGTTCCATCTTCTCTCTGGTCTCTAAAAAAGCTTCAAAAGAGAACAGAAGGAAAGATTAAAAAAAGAAATTTGGATGAACCTATTAATATCTGGGATGGGGAAGGGGGGAACTTATTAGTTAGCTTGATGGCTCTACATATGGGGAAAATTGCAGAGAACTCTTCAGGATGTCGACGTCTATCACAATATTGGAAAAATGCACTAAAATCTGTTTTTGATTTCTACTTCCTAGTTTCATTAAAATTGAATGTTTATGTATTCTGTATTATAAATAATGATTACATTACTCGAGGTAGTATTTCTCCCACAACAGCCCTGTGTAATAGACTGGGCTGAGAATTGGGATAGGCTCCAGGGTTTCCTGCTGAAGTTTGGACTAGAAGTCAATCTCTTGGTTTCAAGCCTTGTGCTTTCATCACTGAAGCAAATGGCTCTCTCTGGCCAACTATAGTTTTATTTCATATAATTTAATAGACAGTTTAATATCATTTCCAGGGCTGCATAGTGGAGAGCAACCATTTGCACAATCCAAATCATCAATGTCCCAAGATCACAAACAGCAATAGACATTTAATAAGTAAATAAAGCAACTAGGGAGTTCAACACCCAGGCTTTACAAAGGCCACGCACAAACACGGGATTCATCTCAGTGCAAGGAGCTCCTCCCTCCTCCAACATCTTCATGCAGAACCAAACTGGTGACAGTGGGCAAAGGCAGGAAGCAGGAAACCGAGTTCCAGTCCTTTTGCACACTTTGCATCCAACTCCTTGCAACACGCAGTTAAAGCCTTGCATGCAAAGCCAGCAAGAAGGAATCCGACCGCTCGCTTCTCCCGGCCTAAGAAGGGGAAGGCGAGGAAAAAACCCTTTCTGAAAATGGAGCCACAAAATCTGCCGGACACTGTGCAGGAGTCAAGGCACTGAACCTCCGTGTTTAGAGACAAAACGTTTCTGCTGGAGAGGAGGAGAGGGAGGGCCGCAGAGCTTTTCCCGTCGAAATGGAGGGTAAATGGCTCCTTCCCTTCTGTGACCCCGATTTTTTTTTCCCCTGGGGGTAACGCGCAGGATGCGGAGCTTTGCTTTCTCTCCTCCTTGCACAGGGGCGGCAGGGGAACATGGGACCCCTGCCTCCCCCCTTCCCACGACTCCAAGTCTGGTGGAAGTTTTGCAGGTCTCCGTGCGAGCCTCTTGTGCGGGAGAAACACCCCCTCTCCCAATCACTGAACCCCCGACTCACGTCGGGATCTCGGACCGTGCAAGACTTCCCTGCAGCCTCTTCCCTTGCTAGAAAGGCTCGCCCAAAGGCTCACAGCTGGGGTGAGGGTGGCTAGAAAGCGCGGAGAAGTTTTCAAGCCTTCGCCGGAAAATGACTCCACCTCTCTTGACTTGGGAAAGAGGCAGGCGCATGCTCAGTTCGCTTGTAAAACGGGGGGGCGGGGGCGAGAGGGAGCTGTCCGCTCTTCCAGGGAGCCCCCTAGAGGATCCTGAGCGCAACGCCTGAAGACTCTGCAAGGGCTCAGATTGGGGTCCTCAAACTTTTTCAACAGGGGGAGGATTCAGCGTCCCACAGACTGTTGCCCCCGCCCCGACCGGCTGGGTAGGCGTGGCTAGGTGGTCATGTGACTGGATGGGCGTGACCAATTTAGCAGTCCACTTTGCCTTTCCCACCTGGTTCCAGCCAAAGGCTTCGAGGGTCTGCTGTGAGGGTCTCTTTGCAAGCAGCAACAGGGCCGTCAGTGCCTACCAGCAGGGGCTGCTAGCCAACACCACCGACAATGCTACTATCCTTCAAAGCGACCTTGATTATGTGTCTGAATGGTCCTGGCAACCCCAAATCCCGACCAACAAATTCTCTGTCCTACACATTGGTAAAAAAAAAATCAGTACACCAAATACAAACTAGGCGGATATGACCTCGTTGATCCTCATTCTGTCAAGGACCTAGGAGTACTCATATCTAATGATCTAAGCGCCAGAGCTCACTGTAACAGCATCACCAAAAAGGCATTAAGAGTTGTTAACCTTATTTTCTGAAGCTTCTTCTCTGCTAACATCGAGTTGTAAATTTTAATCTTATGAAGCTTCTCCTCTGGAAATATTGAATTGCTAACTAGAGCATACAAAACTTTTGCCAGACCAATACGCAATTAGCAGCTCATCAGTCTGGAATACGCACTGCATATCAGACATTAATACAATTGAGAGAGTCCAGAAGTATTTGACGAAGTATTCTGCTCAAAAAGAAACCCTATACCCGGCTTGAGATTTTGGCCTTGGAACAACCTTGAACTACGCTGCCTACAGTTAGACTTAAGCGTAGCACACAAAATTATCTGCTACAATGTCCTACCAGTCAATGACTACTTCAGCTTTAACCACAGCAATACAAGAGCACACAACAGATACAAACTCAATGTAAACCACTTCAACTTTACTGCAGAAAGTACGACTTCAGCAAGAGGTGGTCAATGCCTGGAATGCACTACCTGACTCTGTTGTTATATCCTCTGACCTCCAATCCTTTAACCTCAAACTAACCATTATGACCTCACCCCATTCCTAAGAGGTCTATAAGGTCCTGGCGATAAGTGCACCATCGTGCCTACCTCCCTGTCCTATTGTCCCCATTTATTCGTACCTATTTTCCGTGTATTCTTACTCATGTTTATACTTATACCTATTATCTTGTAAGCGATTGACAAATCAAATAAATAAATAAATAAATTATACTGAGGTTGCATTTGAATTAGTGTTACCCAACTTCAGTTGATTTTGAAAAAACTAGGAGGCATGGATTGCGAGCTGAAAAACATCCTGAAAGGCCGTTTTTAAAGCATTTTTAGACTTTTAAAGCACTACTTTACAAGCCAGCAGAAGTCCCACTCTACTTACCCACCAGCCCTGGATTACATGGATGCACCAGCGTCATCACCCATCAGTCAGCTGGCCCTACCCCGCACCCTTCGGCCTTACCTTTGGCAGCAGCAGTGTGATCAGAAGTGCAGTTCAGTGAGTGAAATAATTTATCAGAAGTGTGGCTGGAGTGGATGTTCACTGGAAGATAAGGCCAACGGCAAGATGCAGGGCTGAATCCAACCACTCTGCGGGCCAGATACTTTGCATTGGCAGGCCATATCTGTCCCGTAGGCCGCAGTTTGAGGATCGGTGGCTCAGAACATTGTGATAATTTTTTAAGAAATTAACAAAAGTTGGAAGGGAGCTTATAGATCATCTAGTCCAACCCCCCACCCAAGCAGGAGACCCTATACCATGTCTGACAGATGGCAGCCCAGTCTTTTCTTGAAAGTCTCAAGTGATGAAGCTCCCACAACTTCTGAAGCCAAGCTATTCCATTGGTTGATTGCTCTCACTTGTGAGAATATTTTACAGTTGTGTTTTTGGTAGGTTGGACTATAGATTATTTTTACGTGAAGACTGATGCAAAGAATGAGTTAATCAAAGTTCCATGTGGGTCTGTGATGATGGGCATTAAACTCAAAGTGGCATCTCCAGCAGGCGTCAGTTTGTAGATTTTTCTCTTTTTAATCTCTAAGAATGGTCTGTGATCTCCATGGAGATTCAAAAATCCCTTTCCTGAAGAGCAGCTTCTCTGAAGGGTCTCTTTGGGAATCCAAAGGCATCAAAAATGAGCAAAATCCTGTCAGAAATGGCAGGGTGGTCAAAAGACAAGGAACGAAAGTCTCTCTATGAAACCCAGCCTGTGTCTTGTGGCTGATGGCAAACTCAGCCTTGAAGTGAGGGGAGATCAGGGGGCTGGCAGAGACACAGGGAGGAAAGTGACAAGTTGGAGGAAAATTAAGGTTTGTATTGATTCCCCCCCTCTATAATAATATAGCTGCCTTTTCAAATTCATACCTCTGGGTAGTCAAGGAGGGTTAAAATACTAAAGGCAGCCTGTAATAATGAGAATAATCCTGAAGAATAGATCTCAATGAAAAAGAGGCATCAAGATAAAAGTTCCAAAATAGAGTGAAAGCTCAAACTTGTGGACCTTTAATTTTTTTTATCTCAAAACAAGCAGCCATGATGGAAAATGAAGATAAGAAGAATAAAGTATCATATCTGTGACTAGAGAAAAAGTGGAATTACAAAGTGAAGGAAGGCAAATACTGAAAAATAAATACAAAGCTCAAATATTACGAGGCAAAAAAAAAAGTTTTATTTTCACGTCCAGTAACAAACACGCTTCAGGAAATTTTAGTAGGAACCTTAACACCTTTGGAGTAAAATGATATTTTTTTCTAGCCAAAAGTAATGAAGTTTTCACTGGTTTGAAAAGATTAGTCTGGAGGTGGACAGCACAAGAAAAAAAAAGATTTAGCTACAATTAATGAAAGAAATTGTGGTTATTTGAAAAGAATTCTTAATTGCTCATTCTGGCTCTGTTCTTTTCAGCCCATTTCTCTACCCATCAAGGCTCTTTCTAAGTCTAACCTGTTTAATTTTGTCAGTCTTCCATTATGAAAAAAAAAATGACATGATTAGAAAACCATAATCGGTGCCTTTTCACCTCTTTGATGCACAGCCATCAATGAACAATATTTGAATAAGTATTTTCAAAGGAGCCAGGTCCTCTGAAAGCCTGAAGTATTGCCTGCCACAAATCTTTTGAAAACTTTCAGGTGTTTTTAATTTTTAGTCAGAACAAAATGGAATTTAATAATGTCTCATGAATAACCATACTAGTGATATTTAATTAAATTTAAATCACATTTAGACTTTTTCTTAATCCTTGTCATATAATAGAAAGGCAAAATGTGCTGAAAAGGGGTGTTTTTGAACATACATTTCATGGGCTTCCCCTCCCTCATTCTGGCTTCTTTTTTGAGAGGTATTCTTCACCCTGAAGCTTTTTCAATAGGGGATACAATGATATAAATGTGACCAGGCCTTTGACCAAATAAGTTTCAATCAATCAGAATATAGCTGGCAGGGACCTTGGAGGTCTTCTAATCTGGCCCCCTGCTGAAGATCCTATACCAGGGGTGTCGAACTTGATTTCACTGAAGGCCGCATCAGGGGTTGTGTTTGACCTCAGAGGGCCAGGGATTGTGGTGGGGCATAATTAGGGGTGGGCATGGCCATGGTGGGCATGAACAGACACTAAACGAATGGTTGTAAGTCAGGGACTCCCATTATTTTTCAGTTGCAGCATATACTCATTATCCTTTGACTCAGAGCTATTTGGAGAAATTTTCAGGTGAAGATGAAGGGAATGCTTACCTGGATTTTCTAACTAATATTCTAAAAATTCCAAAAAGGATTTTGTGTTTGGGATAGTAACTGCTATATTTCACTCTCAAATATTGTTCAACTATATAAAACACTCTCAGATTCCTTTGTTTAAGAGAAGTAATAAAACTTCATGGGGGAGAGTGGAAAAGCATTGCTGTAGTAAATTAATTTTTACTTTTTTTAAACCTTCTTATGGCGTCAGGCCTTCTAATTCAGCCTTTCTTGAGGGTTTTGAGTGGATGGACTGCCTTTTCACAACTCACTGGAGCAATGAATAATAATTTCTTTTGGGATATACAGTAAATGCCAAGGGTTGGGGATACCATTCAAAAGGTAGATAGATCATACATCTTACTATATATAATCTTACTATCATCTTACTCATTACATTTTGCAAAAAAAAACCCACCCCTTTTTGGCTGGCAGATGCATTTTGGGCTGCTCCTTTGATATTTCCAGGCCTGTCCCACAAGACAATTCTAAACAGCATGCAGGCCAAATCCAGCCTGTAGGCCTTGAATTTGATACCCCTGTCCTTTACCATTTGAGACAAGTGGCTGTCCAGTCTCTTCTTAAAAACCTCCAGTTTTGAAGCACCCACAACTTCTAAAGGCAAGCTGTTCAACTGTTTAATTGTCCTCACTGTTTGAAAGTTTCTCCTTAATTCCAGGTTGTTTCTCTCCTTGATTAGTTTCCATCCACTGTTCCTTGTCTTCCCTTCTGGTACTTTCAAAAATAAGTTGATGAGTACTTAAGAAAATAAGCCCTCCTCTTAGTGGCAGCCCCTCAAATAGTGGAATGCTGCTATCATGTCACCCCAATCCTTCTTTTCTCTAGGCCAGGGGTGTCAAACTCAGGGCCTAGGGCCGGATCCAGCCAGGGGTGTGTGTGCTTAGATCTGGCCTATGGGACCACCTTGGAAACAGCAAAGGACCAGCCCACGATGCCTCTGCCAGCAAAAAGGGAGTTCAGGAGGGCTCCATTGTAGCTGGCAGAGGGTTTGTAATGACCCGTAGTCTCTCAAAATAATAAAAACCCAAAACATATATTAAAGTCCAGTAAAGCCTTCAACTTAACTTCACTGTTTTATTAGGCACAGTTTAAAGTCNCTCCAGGAAAATAATCGAGAAAAGTCCATGGAAGAACGCCAGCAAAGATAAACCTCTTTCAAGGTGAACACTAAATTCACTCCTGCAAATTCTAACTGCGCAGTTGCAAACTTATATACATAGCTCCCACCTGCAAGCCACAAGGAGGATCATGGTAATCTCCTCTTGAGTAGACCTTACTTTTCCCTGATCCTCTCCTCCCTGCGTGACCTAGGATGGATAAGGGATGGGCCTGGATCCTCCTCTGACTGCTTAGCTGGCCTCTGCCCTTCCCCAGCCTCCTCCACCACCTCTGGAGGCACACTCCCGCTCCCTGTTGGCTGTTCCTCCTCTTCCTCAGTCTCCACCAGGGGCATGACAGGGTTGCAGAAGGCTGTCACACCCAAAAACAGAGCTCAGGAGCCAGTCTTCACTGGCAGCATACATGGGCCACCATAAGCGTCAACACATTTAGCTGGCCATGCCCACCTAGCCACACCAATGCCGACCTCCAAGGTCAAACACAATCCTGATGCGGCCGTCAGCGAAATGGAGTTTGACACCCCTGCTCTGTACAAATCATGCCCAATTCCTACAACCGTTCATGTTTTAGACTCCAGAACCTTATTCATCATTTTTTTCTGTACTTTATCCAAAGTCTCAACATCTTTTTTGTAATCTGGTAACAGAACTGGACGCAGTATTCTAGATGAGGTCTTACTAAGGTTTTATAAAGTGGTACTAATACTTCACAATGTTTTATTCTATGCCTGTTTATACAACCAAGGGTTATATTAGCATTTTGGTTACTGCCACACACTGCTGGCTGATATTTAAGTGATCATCCACTAGGAGTCCAAGGTTCCTCTCAGAGTTACTGTTTTTGAGACAGGTTTTGCCTAATCTGTACTTATACCTTTGGGTTTTTTGTTTTACTAAAGTATAAACCCTTGCTTTTCTCCCCATTCAATTTCATTTTCTTGGATAGGATCCATTCTTCATATTTGTCAAGAACTTTTTGAATTCTGAACTTGTCTTCTGGGATGTTGGCTATTCCTGCCAGCTTAAGTGTCATCTGCAAATTTGATGAGTTCCCCTTCTATTCCCTCATCTAAGTCCTTTATGAAGATATTAACAAGTCCTGGGCCTAAGACAGAAAAAAATGGTACTCTACTGCTTACTTCCGATGTAGTACCATTAAGGACTACTCGTTCACTACAATGTGTCATCCAATTACAAATCCATCTCATGGTGATGATGTCTATCCTACATTTTTCCAGTTTTCCAAGAAATAGGCTGTGGTCTACTTTGTTGAATACCTTACTGAAGTCTAAATATACTATGTCCACAGCATTTCGATGGTCTATTAATTTAGTCACTTTGTCAAAGAATGTGACAAAGAATGTGTTTTGGCATGATCTGTTTTAACAAACCCAAGCTGGCTTTCTCGAATTTGCGAGTAAAATGATCTACACATCCCAGAGCCAGTTCTCCTAACCTGTCTATTTATAAGTAGAAACTGAAGTTAGTTTCTGAATATGACCCCAGGACACTGCAACTGGCATAAATATGAACCAGTTGTCAAGCATTTGATCACATGTTAATGGGGAGAGTGCAAACCAAGGGTGTCAGACTCAATTTCATTGAGGGCTGTATCAGCATTATGATTGCCCTCAAGGGGCCAGTTGCATGTAAGACTTTGACAACTCCCAGAGGCCAGGTGGGTGTGGTTGAGTGGGCATGGTTGGTTTGATACCACTTACTAGGTGTGGCTGATCGGCAATCCCTGGTCCTGCATGAGGGAGGCTGGCCCTTTTAGAAAGAAAATCCTTGTTTCCAGTCATGTGTGGTAAAGATGCTGGCTTGGAGAAATAAAAGGGCTAGAAACACAGGTTATAGTCAGCCCACCCTCCTATGCAGGCGAGTTCATAGACAAACAGATTGGGGAGGAAATATAGTCTCTAAGAGTGTTGGAAACTTTAAGGTAGTTGAACTTGAACTCCCAGAATCCCCTACCAGCAAGAAATCCATCCCTCTTAAAAGTATGCTGGCTGGGGGATTCTGGAAATTGAAGTAAAGAACTCTGTTCCAACTGCCAGTTGCCTCACATTCCATTACCTCAGTTCAAACTGGCAGATGTTCCACTCCTTCATTCAGGAGCGGCCTGGGTCTCCTTACAGTACTAAACATCACTACTTCACCAAAACATCTACGCCTTCCACCTAGGGAACCGCTTCTGGACTTAAGGCGGTGGGAGACATATTAGCTCAAAAAAGGCTAGAAGTGTTGTTTTTGAAGAGTTATTGATCCTCTCAACACTGTCCTCAGTAAAATATGCCCAATCAAATAGTTTCGTAGCGAAGCACAGGTATCCAGGTAGTATCCAGCTTCTGTATGTAGGAAAGTCCCTTGTCTATTTGAACTTAACAAAAACCACAAGCAGGATTAAGGATCCACACTGTTCTGGTTTGCACTACAAAGGCAATTTATGCATACATATCTAAGAACAGTTACAGTTTATTTGGATTATTACTCAAACGGTTCTTGCTTGATATTTTAGACAACTATAAGTAGTCCTCAATTTCTTGCAGTTCATATAGTGATTATTCAGTTATAGAAGCACTGAAAAATATGACTTATGACCATTTTTCACGCTTATGACCATTGCAGCATCCCGATGGTCATCTGATCAAACTTTAGATGCTTGGCAACAGATTCATGATAGTTGCAGTGTCCCTAAATCAAAAGGTCACCTTTTGTCAGCTTCTGACAAGCAAATCCAATGGGGAAGCCAGATTCATTTCATAACAGTATTACTAACTTAACCACCAGTCATTCACTTAACAAATGTGGCTAGAAAAATTGTAAAATGGGGCAAAATGCATTTAATAACTGTTTTGCTTAGCAACAGAAATTTTGGACTCAATTGCGGTCACACATCAAGGACTATCTGGATTTCTACTGAAGCTCTTTCCACAATTCCTTTATTGGTATGGTTTCTCCCATGTGTGGATGCTTCCATGGCAAGTAAAATCACTACTCCTTACAAAGTTCCATGCATTCATATGATTTTTTCTCCAGTATGGATCTATGGATTTATAGGATCACAACTCCTTCTAAAGCCATCTCCACATTCCACACATTAATATGACTTCTCTTCTGTGTGGCTCCTCTTGTGGCAATTAAGATCATTACTACGAGTAAAGCTCTTTCCACTCCATGCATTTATAAGGTCTTTCTCCTGTGTGGATCCTCTTGTGGGAATTAAGACATTTACTACGAGCAAATCTCTTACCACACTCCATGCATTTATAAGGTCTTTCTCCTGTGTGGATCCTCTTGTGGGAATTAAGATCATTACTACGAGTAAAGCTCTTTCCACACTCCATGCATTTATAAGGTCTTTCTCCTGTGTGGATCCTCTTGTGGCAATTAAGATGACCAATACAAGTAAAACTCTTTCCACACTCCATGCATTTATAAGGTCTTTCTCCTGTGTGGATCCTCTTGTGGGAATTAAGATGACTGTTATAAGTAAAGATCTTTCCACATTCCATGCATTTATAAGGTTGTTCTCCTTTGTGATTCCTTTGATGGGTTATAAATGAACGATTATAACAGAAGGTCTTTCCACACTCCATGCATTGATACGGCTTCTCTCCTGTGTGGATCCTTTTGTGAGTATTAAGATTACCACTCTTCCTAAAACTCTTTCCACATTCCATGCATTGATATGGCTTCTCTCCTGTATGGATCAAATTGTGGGAATTAAGACTACTGCTACAAGTAAAGGTTTTTCCACACTCCATGCATTGATATAGCGTTTCTCTTGTGTGGATCCTGTTATGGCAGATAAGATTACTACTCCGCCTAAAACTTTTTCCACACTCCATGCACTGATATGGCTTCTCTCCTGTGTGGATCAATTTGTGGGAAATAAGACTACTGCTACGAGTAAAGGTCTTTCCACACTCCAAGCATTTATAAGGTCTTTCTCCTTTGTGAATCTTATTATGGGAGGTAAGATGACTACTCTTCCTAAAACCCTTTCCACACTCCATGCATTTATAAGGTTGTTCTCCTTTGTGAATCCTTTCATGTCTTCTAAGAGAATGATTATCACAGGTCTTTCCACACTCCCTGCAGATATTTGGCTTCTCCTCTGAATGTGTGTTTTTATGAGAAAAGAGATGATTGGATTGATTGAACCTCTGTCCACATAACATGCATTTATATGGTCTTTCTCCCATATCAATGATTGTATGATAAGGAAGCCAACTGACCCAAGGAAAACCATTTTTAATTCCACTTTGTGATTGCTTTGTTTCATCACATTTTAGTTGCATTTGATCTTCAAATTTCCTTTGCCAAC
This sequence comes from Laticauda laticaudata, assembly GCA_004320025.1. Lineage (NCBI taxonomy): Eukaryota > Metazoa > Chordata > Lepidosauria > Squamata > Elapidae > Laticauda > Laticauda laticaudata. The sequence continues at coordinate 27,768 of BHFT01014271.1, forward strand.
CTTTCAAATGGATCACTTGGCATTCCTGCTTGCAATTCTTCTTCTCTTGCCCATTAAAGCCTTGGAAAAGAAAAAGGGAAATTATGTTTTAATTCCAATAGGATTGGATCACAACCCTGAACGAATCATGCCACAACCTCCTGAAGTGTATCGGACACTGTGTCATACTAGGGCAGCAACATACCCAGCATCTCCCAACTTCAATAAAAGTCTCATCTCCACTTGTCTGCACAGCAGAATCTTTGAAAGCCAAACAGAATTTCTTGATGGCAATTGCTCCCTAACCTCAACTTAAATTAAAGGCAAACTCAGTACACAAATGGGCAAAATCTCTAAGAAGAGAACATCCTTTCAGGACTCATCCAGTCTTGGTTGCAGCAGTTCAGGGCCATCAGGAACCAAGGACAAGGTTCAGGAGGGAACACTGAATCCTGGTAGGTAGAATCTGGCTCAAGAGAGGACACATCATCAGTACATTCAGCCTCTTCCTCACATTCTTGCTAATATCGTCTATGAAATGAGTCTTATGTTTTATGAGCAGGAAGTATTAAAAAAACAATTTTCTTTATGTAACAAGCCAGGCTATGTAGTTTTCCAATTTTTCTTTCAATAAATTTCCTTCTTCCATAAAATCAGTTTGGTCAAATGGTTAAGAAACCAGGCTAGAAACTGGGTGACTGTGAGTACTACTTCTACCATAGGCATGAATGCTGGCTGTGTGACTTTGGACCAAAACTCTCTCAGCTCAACCCATATCACAGGATTTTTTTTTCCTAGGGAAAACAGCAGGAGGAAGGAATATTGAGTATGTCCTCTGCCTATATTATTTACAAAAAATAAAGGAAGTGCATTCAGAATGTACTCAGACTCCCATCACTTTTGTTAATTTTATTATGCTGCAGCCTGATTCTACACTCAGTACCCCATGATGATAAACTAAAAACATAATTTTAAAAATGTCTGTAAACTAATTAAAAAGAAAAAACTCAAATATCACATTGAGGTAAGTATTCAGACCCTTTGAAATAGCACTTGAAATTTAGCATAGGTGCCTTCCATTCATTTCTCATGATTGTTGCTGACATGTTTCTATGCCATGATTGGAGTTCATCTGTGGTCAATTCAGTTGATTGGATGAGATTTGGAAAGACACACAGCTCTCTCTAAATAGCCTCACAGCTGACAATGCATACTGAAGCAGACCAAAAGCCATGAGGTCAAAGGAACTGCCTGCAGAGCTCAGAGACAGGATTATTGCAAAGGAACAGATCTGGGGAAGGCTACCATAAAACTTCTGCTACACTGAAGGTTCCTAAGAGTGAAATAGACTCCATAATTCTCAAATGGAAGACATTTGGCACAACCGGGACTCTTCCAACAGCTGGTTGCCCAGTCAAACTGAGGGAATATCCTCAATGAAAACCTGTTCCACAGAGCTCAGAACCTCAAATAGGGCCGAAAGTTCACTTTCAAACATGACAAAAATCATAAGCACACAGCCATCACAACACAGGACTGGCTTAGGGACAACTGTGAATAGCAATAACAAGAGCACTTGGACTTATATACCGCTTCACAGGGCTTTTACATCCCCAAGCGGTTTACAGAGTCAACAACCTGTGTCCTCATTTTACTGACCGCAGAAGGATGGAAGGCTGAATCAACCTTGAGCCTAGTGAGATTCAAACTGCCAAATGGCAGGTAGCTGACAGTTAGCAGAAGTAGCCTGCAGTTCTGCATTCTAAGCACTGTGCCACCATGGCTCACAAATGTCCTAGAGTGGCCCAGCCTGACCTGAACCTTACTTAACATCTCTGGAAGGACCTGAAAAAGTTTTTTCTTTTTAATACATTTACAGAGATTTTTAAAATTCTGTTTTCACTTTGTCATTATCGGGCACAGTGTGTAGATTAAGAACAAAAAAAAGTGAATTTCAACATGCTGCAGCATAACAAAGTTGACAAAAGTGAAGGGGGTCTGAATAAGTTCTGAATGTACTTTAAATAAATCATTTTTTCCCACAAATAACATTTAACTCCCTTCTCTATATTTCCGAGCACAGAAAGGGTTTCTTACCCAGAGAAAACAGATTTCTGGAATTCTCCAGCATGACTTCTCCGTGGAGCGCTTTTTGGTCAGCATCCAGTTGAGACCACTCCTCCTCAGAGAAATACACGGCCACTTCCTCAAAAGAAATAACATCCTGAAAAAGGAAAAAAGTTTCCCATTAACAGATAATTCCAAGAATAATTTGATAATTTTCTTCCACCAATTCTCAGAAAGAGATTACGTGAATAAAATAGGCATCTCCTGCAGAATTCAGAATAAAGATCTCACCTCTTTTGGCTGACGGCACAAATTACGTTTCATCAAGCTGGAAGTATTTGGAATGCTTTACAGTGTAACCAACTAAAATATTCTTGGTCAATTGGTAGTTGGGTTTTAAATCCACTACTTATCAGTGACTCCCATTCTTCTGAGGATGGGCTGAGCAAAATACTGGCAAAACCCACCTGACATGTTTTCCAATGGCTTACTTTATCCACTGAGGGACTAACATACCCAAACTCCACACATTCATAAACGACTTGGAAGAGCTTGCAATAGTATTCTATACGTCTATGGAGATTCTCAATCATCAGGTCACAGTTGTCCCAAAGATGCTTTTAAATAGACAAAAAGGAGGGGGGGGGTTGTAATGGTGTATGAGAATAACCCTGGGAGACAGGAGGAGCCCCGATGCTGACAACAATGAAATCTGATGGTGAAACAGGGTAGGTAGAGAAGGTAATTCGCAAAAGATCCCCCCAGATGGAAGAGGGTAGACAAAGCCGAGTATGAATGTTCAATGCCCAGATGTCTTAGAAAGAGTAGTTTTATACATTGAACTCTAGAACAAAATATAATCCATTCAAGATTCAGGGACCATTTCCGGTGTTTCTTCTTCTTACCTGAAAAAGTGGTTCAACTAATCCTCCAGCACAAAGAGGTGATTCTAAAAAGTCCAAGGATAGCTTTCTACTCTCTACGAGAAAGAGAAAAATAGTGGAAGCAGATTTGTTAAAGAGAGACACTCCAAGAAAGTAGAGCGAAAGGACCAGCTAAATGTTAAAATCTCACCTCACACAGAAAAAGCTTTTCTTACCTTGCGTAGCATCTCGACTTTGATCTTCCTGCAAGTTCTCCCTGAAGAGCAAGTCTTGAGAAGATCTGAATGAATCTTTCCCCCCCTTGGGATACTCAGTCACAGCTTCCACACATTTCTGGATATGATGTGATATGAGAAACAAAGGAAGAGCATAGAGATAGAAATGAATTATCATACTGCATGTTCAAACTACTAGATCCCAATGTCCATTACTGAAACTCAAAACAGAATGGAAGAATTGCCCCAAATACATCCTTGGGAAGAATTAGAAAAAAAATTCCCTTAGGAGTTAATAATCCCAGAAAATTCTGCCAAAAGAAGAATTGACAAATTCTTCTTTATCCTCTTTAATGCTGCCATAATTACATTCTCCTACCTGCATCTCTTCTTGCATGTTTTCTTCCTCCTGAGTCAGCAAGAAGCCTTCAGCCAGGGACACCGCCTGGGAACTGGTCTCTGCTCCACACTCCCGCACACCATTTTTGCCATCTCTGGAGGAAGGACAGCCAGGAATTGTTCCAGGAGTACCAGGTCCAGCATCTGAGCCTTGGTGTGTTTTTCTGGTTGCAGCCATTGACGGCAAAGGTAGTGAAGCTGAGTGCAAACATCTCGGGGGTGGCTCCCCTCCTGGAACTGCATTTTTCTGAAGTGACAGCATTGGACCTCTGAACTATTGGATGCCTCTCCGTGGCTCTTCTGCCCAGAACCATGCCCCATTCCTCCAAAAACTCCAAGGCTGAGCAGCTGGATGGCCTTTTCTAATTTCAGCATCTGCTGGGTGTTGTCCCTCCATCTTCTTTCTGGTCTCTAATACAGCTCCAAAATGGATCTTTGGATCTGTACAGGTCTTTCTGTTCACAAAAGATCTGACCAAATTTTCCAAGGCCATTCAGTTCTCTTCCCAGACAAGATACTTAAGAATCCAGAAGAACTGGAAAATATTTCCAGCTTACACACCTGAAATGAAAATAAATAATTCATGGTGTTTATTAGGGTGATTAATTGAACTATTGAGCATCCTTATCAAGAGAAGAAAGAGAAGGGGAGGGGGAAGGGAAGGAAAAATAAAAAAAAATGGATTAACCTACCAATGTCTGTAAGGAGTGGGGGAAAGCTTATTAGTTAGCTTGATCTCTCTACACGTGGGGAAAATTGCACAGAACCCTTCAGGACCGGACTGTCAAACTAATGGCCCAGGGGCATCACCCCTTGCCTGGTTTAACAAAGAGGAAAAAAGTCCCAAAAGTCACGTGAGGACACGTGTTTGACAACCCTGCTTCAAGATGTCAATCTCTATCAAAACATTGGCAAACTACATCTAAATATGTTTTTGATTTCCATTTCCTAGTTTTTAATTAAAAATTAATTTTTATTTTTATGTCTTCTGTATCATTACTCTAAACAGCAATTATATGTCATGCTCCTTCTTACTATTTCCCCCACAACAGCCCTGTGAAGTATTTAATACACAGTTTAATATCACTTTTATAGCTGCATCATTAAGAGCAACCATTTGCACAATCCAAATCATAAATGTCCCAGGTCACAGAACAACAAACTGACATCAGGGGCTCCCTAAATCCATGGGACATGGGTGTGAATGATGCGCTTCCTCTAACACCTTCCTTATTTATCTGCCGGCACAGCCAGCTGGTAATGGTGGGGAAAGGTGGGAAAGCAGGAAACCTAGTTCCAGTCCTTGCACACCTTGCACACGCAGTTGCAGCCTTTGTCCGCTCGCTTCTCTGGGCCTAAGAAGGGGGAGGCGAGGAGAACCCCTTCTGAAAACGGGGCCAATAAATATGCAGGAAACTGTGCAGAAGTCAAGACTGACTTGGAGGCACAAATCTCTGTTATGCCAGGACGACCTCTCCTCCTCGGCCTTCCATGCAAAGGTTTCCCCATCCAAATGGAGGGTAAATGGCTCCCTCCTTCCTGCGACCCCGATTGTCTCTCTCCAGGGGGAACGCGAAGGATCCGAAGCTCTGCTTTCTCCCCCGCATGCACAGGGGCGGCAGGGGAACATGGGACCACTGTCACACACACCCATCCCACGACTCCAAGTCTGATGGAAGGTCCCATGTGAGCCTCCGGCGCGGGAGATAAGCCCCATCACTGAACCCCAACTCACGTCTGGATCTCGAACCATGCAAACTTCCCTGCAGCCTCTTCCTTTGCTGGAAAGAGTTCAAAGCGGGTAGGGGAGGAATGAGCAGAATCGGACACCGTAGAAAGAGAGGAAAAGCTTTCAAGCCTTGCCTGGAAAATGCCTGATGAACCACGCATCTCTCTAAACTTGGGGGGGGGGGGGGGGGGG
>BHFT01014272.1:0-68693 GCA_004320025.1 Laticauda laticaudata
ACGTAGAAAGAGCCCCATGGAGAACTGCCTTTTAAGCTTCATTCCTTTTGCATCGCACAGTCTTTCACCCGCAAAAAAAAATAAAAGAAGAAACCTTAAAGCCTCAACCCAACCCACCCAAAACATAAACTGTTGTAAAAAACAGACCCCAAAAAAAATAAAAAGAAGAAATAAACTTGTTTTAAAATGGAGCAAAAAAAAAAAAAAATAAATCATGCTTATTTTTTTTTTAGTTTTAAAACTTTTACAAGCTTCAACACCCTGTTCTGTGGCAGTAATCCCTGATTAGAAAAAAACAAATCACCGGCCTTGATGATTAATCCAGGTCGTAACGAGTTTTGTTTTTTTGTAAAGGAAGCTCTCGATATTTGGCATACGCACTCAGAGGTCAACCCCATTCATGGACATGAGATGAAAGTCACGTGCTCCAACCATTTTATCTGCGTTGTCAAAAATCTCCTAATGGAAAAGCAAACAGCTGCACCCTATAACGGGCGCGTCTCTTGACCAGAGAGCTACGCCTCTCGTGTACGACCATCAAGGCACTGTGTGGGAATCCTTTACTACTCAGACGCGATGGCTGGTCGTGGAAAAAAGCTGATGTGTGGTGCCCACATTCTTTCAAAAAAGGGAGGAGCGGTTGACGGGTGGTGGGGGTCGCCCCCGTGACGGGCTCATGCGGAGGGATACCAGAAGGGGGGTGGCGGGGAAGTGGGGTGGGCGATGGAGGGGGAGAGGACGGAAAATATTTAGTCCGTCCGGGGGCGTGAGGGCCGTGAAAGACGAAGATTGGGAAAAAAAATCCAGCGAGTGGGGATGGAAAAAAATGGCTGGGAGGTGGGCTGTCGGGAAAAAATAAAAAAAAAACACAAACAAACCCCACTAGGGGGGGGGGGGGAACTAGATGAGAGCCAATCTTCAGTAGTCTTCTCACCAACACCTTTAATACTCCCATTGTGGTGGCTCAGATGATAGGCTCATAGGAAGCGCCTCTCTAACACTACTTACCTTACCACACACATTCCTAACTACCACTCTACACCCTAACATCCTGTAACTACTGAATTTCTATACGGTGACTAGGGGTACTTCAACACTCGATACACACGCAAATAGGGCAACCAGCATTAGCAGGCGCACGGATACCTAGGAAAAACGGACGATGAAGTGGTATATTAAAAAAAAAAAAACAGCCCCTGGTGGGCCAAATTTCTAGGAGAAGAAACAATATTAAAAGTCAGAGTAGCAAAGTAGTAATAACTAAGCATTAGTCAGTCAGATGGGACATCCCTCGTTTCGGTTTTATTTTTTTTTTAATTTTTAACTAAAAAACAGATGTTCCAACATGGCCCCCAAAACCAATTCTTGATTTCCAATTCCTTTTCAAACCAAGAGTTGCACTAAAGTAACAAGTAAGTAAAAGTATAGTTTATTTAGACCAGCCCCAAAAAATTACTAGTGGACCATAATGTATTTTAGATAGATTTCAAAGCAACGCAGCTGAAGGCCAAGGCATCTCACTCCGGGCAAAGTTCTAGTTTATAATATCAGCAACCTACTTTCCTCCTTCCTTAGTAAGTCGCTTTAGAAAAAAAAAAAAAAAAAAGTTTTTCGTTTGGTTGTGGAAATTAATAGCTGATCAGCCCGGTCCACCGACAACACTCTAGACAGCATTGGGAAATACTCTCCCACGCAACTGTGGCTGCGCTGCCAAACCCGTTAATGCTCAACGAATAAACAGTCCTTAATGGGTTCTAAGATCGACATGGAGGAAGTAAACAGTGACTGGGATAATGGGGTGCTACAAGGTTTCGCGTCTTTAGGGCCCCCCGATACTCTTCAATAGCCTTCCTCTATTTACACGACTTAGGATGAGGGGAATAAACAAGGGAACTTACCAAATTTGGCACGATCGATTATTTTAAGCGTGTCAAAGGGTACGACATAGCTAACACCCAAGAAGAATGAGAGTAGGCTCCTCATACCCAGATGATCTTGACGACTAGAACACTGGGCCATATCTTACAAAATGGAAATTCTCAATGTTGTATGAGGGAAAAACGTAAAGTCCTACACTAATGAAAGATTAAAAACTCTCAAAGTACACATATAGACTGTGTGAAACACTTTTCTTCTCAGGCAATGTAGAGTTGTTTAGTAATCGATTGAGGGGGATCTTGGAGTTTTCTTAGTGGACATCAGCTCTAAATTGATGTGAGCCAAGGCACGCGTGCAAGAGCCACCAAAAAAAAAAGCTGATCCTCCCTTTGCAATCATACTCATATTAACAGGATTGCTAGGGAAATCTATACATATCTCCTAAGATCAAAGGGAAATATAAATACCACTCTTATTAAAGCCTTAGTAAGACCACAACAATAGAGGTACCATCCAGTTTTGTTCCCACATTACAAAAAAGACTTAGAAAAAAGTACAGGAGAAGGAGCAACCAGGTGATGATTAGGAGACTGGAAGTAAAACATACAACGAACGGGTTTTGCATGGAAAGTGGGTCTTGGCTAGTCTAATAAACAGAAAGGACCAGGGGGACATATAGAGTGTCTTCCAATATTTGAGGGGCTGCCACAGAGAGGTTAAGAAAGGTCAAGCCTATTTTCTAAAGCACCTGTAGGCCAGACAATGAATAATGGGATTTGGAAAGACCTAGAACAAGGAGAGATTTAACCTGGAAATAAGGAAGAAGAAATATCTGACAGTGAGAACAAGTCAACCAAGGAACAGCTTGCCCTCAGAAGTTGTGTGTGGAAGCTCCATCACTTGAGACTTTCAAGAAGAGATTGGACTGTCATTTGTCAGGAAATGTGTAGGGGTGCTTGGACAGGGGGTTGGACTGGATGACCTACAAGGTCCCTTCCAACTCTGATTATCTGTTAAATCTGTTAAGTGTGACCATGCCTGACAAGTTATGTGTATATTGTGGAAGCTCTTGCATTTACATATGTCACACTATGCTTGTGAATCTTTAAAATGCTATAGGATTAGCTGGTGTCCATATCTGTGCTACAATACAATATTCATTTCAACATTTTCACTTAATATTTGCTTATTTTTAAAAAGAGTAGTCCTGCTGGTTCAAAGAACCATATGTCTAGAGGTATAATGATAATAGAGTCCTGGGTTCAAAACTCTATTCAACTCTATTTTATTTTCTTCCACTCTATTGAACATTTTAAATTAATGTCCTCATCTACATTTAGGTATACATTTCTAAAAAAGGGTAGTCACGTTATTTGTTCTAGCAAAACTAATATGATCAGGAAAAAATACCCTTAATAATAGATGTATTAAAGCATAAACCATCAGTTTATCTACTGAGTTGCATCCCAGAGCCCTAATTTACAGAAAATTCTGTGGGACAATCTTGATCGATCTTATCTGCTTCGCCTTTATTGATTACATTATTGAATGTGATATATATGTTGATTTTAGTATACCATCCATTCAGTTTTGTATTTTTTTCATTGGTGCTCATGTGATTATTTTACTTATTCTCAAACAAGTTTTATCAGACTGCAGATAACATTGGTCTTACTTAAATAGTCAGCAAAATTACTGTATTAGAAACCTACCCAAAAGTACACATAATGTCTAAATAAATGCCCTGTAATAGTATGACTATTCATCACCATATCTCCCTTTTTTCTATTATATTAACCTACACGAACAACATATTTACATACTAGGGTTATTCTAAAAGGCCCTAACACAAATTAAAACCAGCTATTTACAGATTAAAATGTAAAAACTAAAAATAATAGCGGTTAAGCATACTTGTGCAAAATAGGAATTGTCATATTTTTATTCATTTAATACAGTAAGCAACTAGGTGGTCTGTTTGATTCTATATTATATATTGGGTGAAACCTGATGTTCCAGTAAACCAGGTTTATGGCTGTGCGAAATCTAGTGTATAATTGCAATCTCTTTTACTTTCAGTGGTTCATATGCATGCTGTTTAATTATACTGAAAGCATTGTACCTGAATGATTCAGCAGAATGAACATATTTTTCTGTGAAGTTCCATCATATATGTAAAGATAATATGCATAAATATATATACATACATACATATATATACACACTTTTGCAGAAACTTAAGAATCAAAACATGTAAATTCTTTTGAAATTATGAGAGAAAGTATAATGAGAAAGAGGTGCCATTGTCAGAGTTCATTATAACATCCTAAGTAACAAGAAAATATAGAAATCAGCTTTTCTGTATTAAATAACTAATCTGTCATTCAGACATGAGATAGTGATAATGAGATTTTTCAGTAACCTAACATCTGCTAGAAAATTGTCAAAAGTCAGAGGTCCAAAAATACTTGCTCTTTCTTGTTGACACTTTCATTTGTCAAAAGGTAGAGAAAAGTAGAAGAGGGTCTTGGAACTAATGTTCACAACCAGAGAGGAATTGATTAAAAAGTGAAAATAATTAGTAATAATCTGAATTTTTGTTATCCGGAAAGAATTGGTAAGAATCAGACCTCTATGCTGTATGCTGGACTCAGAAGAGTAGTTTTCGATGAATTCTGAGAGGAAGTAATTCCCGTGGCTTTACACTTGGAAGAAAGGAATTTCAATATCCAGAAATCATAAAAAAATACAACATTACATACTAACAACACAATTACTAGGCAAGAAAGAAAGATTAGAGAAATATAAAGGTGCCAATAAGTTTTTTTGCAGAGTTCACTAAGTTGATGAAAACAAAAAATGTCATGTACAGGAAATGGAAGGAGAGGACTCTTAACTGAAGAAAAATGCATGGCAATTGCCAGAAACTAACTGTGTCAGAAAGGCTCATATTCAGAATGTATAAACATTCAGCTTATATAACGATACCAAAAATAGCCCCCAAAAAGGTGACGTTTGGATCTGACAGAAATACAGTAAGGATTGTCAAAGAGAGTGGAGGTCCGTTACAAAAAGAAATTGTGAATTGATAATGTTTGATGCTGATCCTGTTTTGCATGTTCTTCTCTTAGGAATATGAAACTCTAGTAGCTGGTTATTAATATATCACTGAGAGAATGAAGGAACTACAATCTATGATAGAAAAGAAAGAGTAAACAAGCTTAGCCAATTTAAATAAATTTCTGGAGCCAGTTGGGCTACATACTTAAAGAACTAGCAGTGATAACAAAACTACCCTTTAGCTAATCTTAAGAGCTCCAAGAATACTGATATCTGGGGACTCAGATTGTTGGAGGCAATATGCTGACATTGTAATCTGCTTCAAAAAAACTACAGTTCAGTTTGACGTCTACACTTGGAAAGGCCTCTGAAAGGATTGTCAAGCGGTATGTTAATGAAGTATGCTACAATTAGCAAAATCCAGGGTAGGTTTATCACAGTCAGATTATACTGTACTTCAATGGAGTTTTAGCATAGTAGATAAAAGGATGCCATAGATATAGCATTCCTGGACCTCAGCCAAGCCTTAAGACAGTGCTTCTTGATATTCTCCTCCATAAATGGGTAAAATATGGACTAAATTAGGGGTCTCAAATACACGACCCACATTTGGTCTGCTGAGGTTTGGTGTTTGTTTTGTTTTTTGGATGATCCAAATAAGTCACTGACATTAACAAAAAAATTAACATCATTGAGAAAAAATGATTGCAGACGAAAACCATTGTCAAGATGAGTGGCAAAATTATATTTGAGTTATAGAGATGAAAGAAGAAAGTGTGCAGCACAGTATGCAGCAATAACCGGAAAAATGCAAGACAAAACAGTTTAGCAACTCAAAGCAGCTCTTGCAAAACAACAAAACTTTTTCACAAATAACAAATCAAGCAAAGATTGTTAAGAGAAAATTTCATCATGAAATGATTACAAAATCATAAGGACCATTAGCTTAAGGTCAGTTTACAAAAGATTACTTTAAATGCAAGTGAAATGATTTGCCCCAATAAGGATTTTTTTTCCCCAACGGGATTACTGACTTGACTATGTGCAACATTAAATCTCAAAGCATTTTGAATTGTACTTGTCTAGTAGGGTAAGATCCCCTGCTTATTGTGTGGTATTTATATGAGGAATTGCCCAAAACCTAAGCACAACTGAAGAATTATTGGATTTACACAAAAAGCACAATAACAAATGGTAATATAATCAAGAATTGAAAATATGCAACAAGGCCTGCAGATTTGCAGTGGGGTATGCTTTATATCAATGGCCATGGATGGTCCATCTGAAATGTGTTTTCAAACACATTGTGTTATAAAGAGTACTCATAGCAAATGTTTGTTAGCAAGAACAAACATTCTTCACAGCAAGCAAGAGTAAAATAATTAAAAGATGCAGGAAGGATAACATTAAAGCATGATATGGCTGAAGGATCAGACCTCCATTATACTATCTGAAGGACTCTAAACAGGCTGAGGGTTGGAGTGCCTGAATATTAAGACCAATATGCTTAAGTGGAACGGATAACAACACCCTGTATGAATGCAGAGAGACACAGAGCCCAGCCCATCTGGTGTGTCACTTGCTACCAGAAACATGTTCTGACAATGACTTATTTTTGATCAGTAGCAAAGCCAAGAAGGTGACTTCATTTCTGCAATCTAAAGGTAGATCTGGACACAGAAGAAAAAGAAGGTTCAAAGGAAAATTAAATAAACTTAGTATGTCAGGTACCTTCATAGCTGTGAAGGTGAAAGTATACAAATAGATTTTATTAAGATATTAATTTTGGAATATTCAAGAGGATTTAATAATAGGCAATTTAGTTATTTCCTAACCAACATGGTAGCAATATGGAGAGCTGCTGTATAGTGAAAGTAGATGGCTAATGTGCTTAAGAGATTCTGGGCTCCAAGAGAAACCAATGAAAAGCAAAAATATTCTACACCTCACTGACTACACCTCAGACTATTGTATCAACTTTGGTTTTTCTCTGATGTGTCATTAAGCACCTGAATACACTAAACTTAAAGCTCACCCAGCTGTTGATCACCCAGATATATAACAGTGTCAACTCAAAGGTAAGCTCCCTTTCTGGACAAAACACCTTGCAGTTGGTAACTTGACTAATTTTTCAGCCCTAAGTGGTTAGGAATGACAATCATATTGTTTGGAAGAAATATGTAGATGTAATTCATAATCCACATAAACAGTTTGATCAATATTTTAAACATTTTTAGATGTTTGGAACACAATTTAAACATTTTGTCAATACATTTGCTGTGGAAGTTGGAATGTTTTAGAAGAATTCCAGATGGAAATAGTGGAGCTTTTCGTGTGAGACTATCCTGAAATAGACATATGTTAATGTTCTTATTCTGGATTTTTACAAATTTCTTTCAACAGAAAGGTTTTGGAGATTGGTCTCCACATTTTCTAAAATCATGGCAATGTTTGGCTCTAATTATGTAGGCAAAGTATTTTTCTTGTCAATGAAGATTAACAAATCAGCTTTATGGTCAGGGCTCACTGATGAACATCTGCAAGCAATTTTGTGATGGGATGCTTCACGATACTTCAGGACCAGTGTTGACATTCTGGTCTCTGCAGAGCACTATCAATGAAGTAGTCAGAATGAAGAAATTCAGTAATAACCACACATTATTTTCAGGACATTATGTAGTATTACCCAATATTTTGCAAATAAGTCAGTTGCAATTCGACTTCAATGTGTGCTGCATTTTTGTAGATGTATGAATGCAACCACAGTTAGTACATATGTCTCCCATTTTCATTTGAGTTTGAAACCTTTGACTAAATTATATATTACTGTTAGATGGATTCATGATGAGCTAAATGATTGTACCCCCAAAATGCTCATTAATGCCTCCATTTCAACTTGTAAGGAAGTATGAGGAATGCCACAAGATCCTATTTTATTGACACTGGCTATAATGATATTATTAATCCTATGTGCTGTACCAGGGGTCTCCAAATTTGGCAACTTTAAGACTTGCGGACAAGTCAACTGAAGTCCACAAGTCTTAAAGTTACATAGCTGGCTGGAGAATTCTGGGAGTTGAAGTCCACAAGTCTTAAAGTTGCCAAGTTTGGAGACCTCTGTACTATACTATCCATCCTTGCTTTCTTATGTGAATTAGGGATCTGTGTATCTCAGCCTCTTTTGCATATTTTCTGCTTGCAGTGGATTAAATATTTGTTTCCCCCCCCCCCCCCNCCCCCCCCCCCCCATAGCTTTGGAAAACTGATCTTGCCTATTTTCACTGAGGTTGTCTGCCTTACCCTCTACACTGACATCACCCATCTCCTGTTTAAAGTACCTTTTTCAAATTGATATTTTCAAATATCTCTAATAAAAACATGTATCTTTTACAAAATTTTAATGATTAATTATTTAAATGATGTGTTTTAATTTTGGTTTCATTGCATTCATTTTCATATACATTTTATTGTTACAAAACTGCTTTGAATGGTGAAATAAACAGAAGGAAAGGGTGTAAATTCTACATTATGCTGCAATGCTTGGCATGGTACTTACTGTCCATATTCAGTGGACAAAAGCTCCACCGAATTCAACTGAAAACAGTTTTAAGTAAAATAGGTTTACGGAGGGTTGTGCTATTTATGCTGTTTGAATTATTAAGCAAAGAAGCCTGAATTTTTATATATTTATATTTTTAATCTAGGCTATTATTGCAGATATTACTAGAAAGTACTAGGGTACATCTTATGGCCCATTGTAGCCTAATCTCAAAATAGTAATAGCAATAGCACTTTGATTTTAAAAATTCATAAAATTGAATCTGATTCACTTGATGATTTTTTTTCTAAAGTTTTTATTTTTTACAACAAACATATGAACAAAACATAAAAACATAAAGCCCTCTTTCAATTATATACATACTGTGTGTCAGTTGGTTACAATTTTTTGTGCTATCCTTTTTTTACCATTACTGACAAGTTATATAAATTCTCACCTTATCAGTCTAGCTTGTGCTTATATAGTAACAATTATTAAACATTCATTTGACTATTTTTCCATCATTTTATACAAGATATTCTAATTTTCATTATGATTTAATCTTGATTTATCTTATACATTCAATCCAATGGTTATATATTTTATATTGTATTCTTTATCAGTCTATTAACTTTTATTGTAGGCTTTACTAATCTATTTCATTACCATGTCTTTTTATCTAAAACCATTGATAAAATAAAATCCCACATCATATATAAAATTGTTTATCCTCATTGTTCTCTTAAGGTCAAAGTGTCAATTTATTCACAGTCCACGCTACAGTCCATGATTTTCTTAATAATTTCCTCCTGATATAGGTACTTTTTTCATTTTTCCAATTCTTAGCAAAATACAATTCTAGCGCTGTTAAAACATTTACAGTCAAATATTTCAATTTCTTTACAATATATTTTCTGGTTATAATTCCCAATAAAAATAATCTCAGTTTAAAGTCTATGTGTTTATGTTTTAATCATTTTTCCAAAACACATATGTGTGAATTATAGTCCAATATTTTTGCATACCGAGCATAAGTCCACGCACATGTGGTGAATATGAACCAAGGTACTCTGATAACATTCCAAACATTTATCCGATTTATTCTTGAATCATCCTGCAATTCTCGCGGGGGGTACTACACCGTAAAACATCTTATACCATTGATTTGTTCTTATGTATGCAGTTGACTTTGTCAAATTTTAATCAATTTTGAGGACCACAATTTTTGCCTATTTCTCTAGATCAATCCCATATCCAAAATTCTTCCCCCAGGCAATCATAACTTTCTTTTACTTGTTCTTCCTCTAATTTAATCTCTAGCAAATAGTCCATCAAAGTTTTTTTTACTACTTTTTCATCAGTACCTGTCAAAATTTTATCTAAATCGAGTCCAACTTATCATAGACACCTTTCTGTTTTAACAATCTTATCAAATCTAGATTGATTTGCAAATATGAAAACCAATTCATTTTTACACCCTTGTTCATCCAATGCTTGCATAGATTTAAGTTCACCCTTTTCATTCAATATCTCACCACTATCTAACTAGTTGTTCCTTTTTATATATTATTGGATAGGAAAAAGCTTCAATAGTAGATAACCATAGTGGAATTTTTGAATAATATTGCTTTTATCTTTCTCCCAGTTGGTAAACAATGGCTTCTCAACAATATAATGTCTTCTAAAAATACCCCTGGTTTTTAAGTTCCCATTATACCAAAGGAAGTCACGCCACCTAACAGCAGGTCATTGTCCTTCTAAATTCAAAAAGTCTAGTATTTGCCTTAATGTATCCACTCCTTACCCACATCAGACTTGTCGCTTGGTAGTACAATTCCCAATTGGGGCAAAGCAAATCCTCTTATTCTTGCATTTGTAACAATTTAAGTTTTATTTTCGCTTTCTTCCCGTTGCCAAATGTGATTTTAGGCACTATTTTGTAATTAAATCTTCAAAAATTATTTCCCTAATCTAATTGAATTGTCTGGAATAAGTATAAGATTCTGGGCAATACATATCTTATCTGTAGATATTCTCCCATCAGTTGACAATGTAAATTTTCACCATTTTATCAAAGTTGTTCGCAATCTGTTGTTTAAGTTTTTAGATTAATTGTCCTCAAATGTGATACATCTTGTGGTTGATTAAATGGTATCGCCTAAATATTAATCTTGTTCGTTTGTGACCCGTGGATCCCAAAAACTTCCTCCAATTCTTTCTTTCGTCGTTGACTAACATGATCTTTGCTAAGAATCTTTGTTTTATCTTTATTTATGTTTCAAACCTGGCTACATGTTCCCCATACTCTTCTACTTTTCTATCAGTTTAGGTGCAGACTCAATGGATCCTCTAATATAAATACACAGGGTCAGTCTGCAAAAGCTTGTAATTTCATACTCTTCTTTTTAAAATTTTCATTCCTTTTATTTCTTTTCTTTCTCTGGTTTTCCCTATTCACGGGCACTTCCAGTGTTAACACGAAACAGACGGTGGACAATGGACAGCCTTGTCTGGTCCCTTTTCTTATATCTATAAAGTCTGTTAACTCTCCATTTATCATAAACTTTGCAGTTTGTTTATGATATATCGTTTCGATGGCTTGAGTAAATTTTTTACCGAAGCCCATTTGGTCCAATTGTAATAGCATAAAACGCTAATTCACATTATCAAAGGCTTTTTGTGCATCTATAAACATCAGAGCCATTTGTTTTTCAGGATGTGCCCCATAGTATTCCAGTGTATCTAAAATTATTCTCATATTTAATCTGCCTCTTTGGCAGAAATCCATTTTGATCAGGATGAATAAAATTGCTCAAGTATCTTTTCAGTCTTTCTGCCAGAATTGAAGCAAAAATTTTGTAATCTGAATTTAATAATGATATAGGTCTGCGATTTTTAACTTGCTGTGGGTCTGTGTCCTCCTTCGGTACAAGTGTTATATATGCTTCTGACCATGTTTCCGGTATTCTTTGTCATATTCACTTGATGAATTTTTTGACTTATGAATCTAATAGGCAGGCTCCATTAGGTTTGTATGTCAAGGACTCCTGTACTGCTCCATAGTGCTTTACAACACTCTGAATGGTTTACAGAATCAGCATATTCCCCCACAACAATCTGGTCCTCATTTTACTGACCTCAGAATGATAGAAGGTTTGAGTCAACCTTGAGCCCTTTCAGGATCCAACTTTAGACTGTAGGAAGAGTAATCGTGAAATACAGATAGTCCTCAACTTGCAACCACAATTGAGCTAAGCAAGACATTTTTAAAGTGAGCTTTGCCCCATTTAATGACCTTTCTTGCCACAGTTGTTAAGTGAATTACTGCTGTTGTTAAGTTAGTAACAAAGTTGTTGAGTAAATATGGCTTCCCATTGAGTTTGCTTGTCAGTAAGTTGCAAAAGGTGATCATCTGACCCTGGGACACTGCAATAAATATGAACCAGTTGCCAGTTGTCCAAATTTTTGATCATGTGACCACAGAGATTCTATAATAGTGGTAAGTGTGGAAATTGGTCATAAGGTACTTTTTCAATGTCATCATAATTTTAAATGATCACTAAACAAATTGTTGTAATCTGTATCTATACTATATTTTGATGACTGCATCACCAGGGCCCCTCGTGTTTTACAGAAGCCTCCTCCAAGCCACAGTCCTGGAATTATAAAAATTTAAAAGTACCCCTACCTTCTTAAATTGGAACTACAGAAAACAATACTGTGTGAAAAAATGTGTTTATTTAAAGGTATTTCAAAGTGAATAGAACACAACAGGTATAATATTAATAGAAATAATTATTTATCACTCTGTTCCCATAGTGATTAAATAAATCATATCCAATATGTGAACTCAGCAATGTCTTTTTAATCAAGTTCCTCATCCTTCATGTTGGGAGACATCATAATTAAATATGTCCAAGGCAAATGATATAAAATTTGCTATAACGAGAAGTTTCATACTGTCTCACAGCCTCCTTTTAACATTCTGGAAAATCGGAAGAAATATCTTGCACAAATGCCTCCTGTAGCTTTTGCAAGTTCCAAAGGAAGTGGGGAAAGCTAGCAAAGTGAAGAAAGCTACTTGAAGTGAGAATCTTTGTTTGAATCGATCACTGCAGCTTCTATTCCATCGCTAAACTATGAACTTTGTCAAAAATAATTTATTGCTTTTGAATCTCTTACCAAGTTTTGTTTTACCTTGATGATGGTGATTATTGCCAGATATTTTTGATTACCTTAGAGTAGTGGATTTGGTGTTCACTTTGAGTTTCACACCTCATCCTATGCACATTGATTCATATGTTCCATTTAGTTCATTCAACCTCATTGACAGGTGTCTTTAAAGGCTTTATGATGGTTAAGTGTAGTGACTCACATGTCTCCATTCTACCTGACTGACAGGCTTATTCATGCCTATGGCAGGCATTCTTCTTAATCTAACCTGAAATTGTCATAAACTTCCTGGGATCTTTTGCATACAAAATAGCGCCAGTACTTGAAGTCCTTCCTGAAAAAACTTTAGTTTGTGATTGATTAAATGCCAAGAATAAAGATCAATCAATTCTAGAATATTATTGTCTAATGAGTTGGTTCTAATTCACAGGGGTTCTTTCTTATTTTTTTTCTTAGTTTTCCCAGTCTTCTCACTATAGAATCATCATTATTTTCCATAAGTTCTTGCTGATTTGTAGCACCTCTTGCAACATAAAGTTTTTTTAAATATGCATATATTTTTGGAAGAGGCTATAAGAATGGGCACCTAGCACTTTAAATGGTGTGCAGAAAAGCAATTTGCATTAAGCCATGTGCTTAATAGACTCTGGCGTGCACACAATTCCTTCTGCAAATGGTAGCTATTACTGGAAGAAGCATTAATATGTATGCTTGGCCTGCAATTTTTACCCACACTGTTTATTATCACAATACTTCTTCCAGTTTCTGCAGTTATATTTTGCACTTATGTGGTAAATTAGAATTTGGAAAGTATGTATACCTTGGGTGCATCCTATTGTTTTCTCAAAATAAATACATGATTATGTTTACTCAGTGTAACTTCTTTTTACTCACTGAAGAAATCCATGCGACAGATAACAGAAAGAACTCTTAAGAGATAGACTTGAAACACTTTTGACTTCAGACTTTAGTTGGGTATCATATAAAATCTGTCTTGTTGGAACAGACTAATGTATATAGACATATGTCCTTAGACTGATAATTGATAATATATTGGATTCAATTCTTTATAGCATTATTCCCTATAATTTTTAATACTGTATCTAACTTGGTAAAATCTAGCAACCATTAGTAATAATTGCTATGTGCTTATTATTTTGCAAATTGCTTATTAAATCATTTAGTTTTAGAGTTCTAAAACACTCAGGACACTCAACCCATAATTAGATGTTAAAAGGTGTAAAAACTAAATATATGACTATAGTACTGTGCATGTTTGAGCAAATAATAGTTACATGACAATTAAAAAAACTATAATCCTAGTAATTGATCTAAAGTTTATGGTGTTTGTTGACTGTTGTTAAAAGATGAACATCATTTTGAGTTTTGGAGGTCTCATTTAATGTTTGAGGGAAACCACGTTTGGAGGAGACAATATGAAATAATAAAATTTTGTTGCTTCTCAGTATCAGGAAGAATAGTTTGTAGGGATGGAAAGCATTTATCTTAAACATACATCCTGAGGGTTATACTTTCTACCTCAAAATGACAGGAGACAATGCTTCTGATAAGAACACATTAACTTTGGGGCATTTGACAGTTCATTGTTTTCTAAGAGAATCTGCTGGGCCAGTTAGATAATTCTTCTTGAGGATTAGACTGAACATCATTATGTTCTATTTTATGAAAGTGATTCAGTTTCTTTCAAACTGTCCTCTGCTGCCAATTGTGGTCCCTACTTGAGATCCACAAACTCCTTCTATAATTGAAAAACTGCACAATTGATAGAGGAGGACTAGACTCTGGCTGAGGTTTTGAAAACTATGATGATTTTTTTTAACCAACTCTAGATTCATTTCCCTTGACCATTCTCTCTAGAGCCCAGATGTATTGCAATTCCAATATTTAAGAAAGGAACTAGAAACACTCACAACCAATTTATGTCCAATTATCCTTCTAAGTATTGTCAGCTGACCAACAGACACATTTGCTGGAAACTGAGTGACTAGTTGATCCAAGACAGTTTAGGTTCAGAAGCAAACCAAATAATTTAAAATAGAGATGATCTAGTAGAAAAATATTCTTAATATTGAGAGATATTCAATGAGTTACTTTTATTAAAGATAGATTTTGAGTCAATTCACAAAGATAGGTTCTAGGCCAGTGAGAAAATTTTGGTGGTCTGTAGAGAAATGTCACCTCCAAAGCACCCTCCCAAAGCAATTAATCCAGGCTGCACCGCCCACATGGCCCATGGGAACACAATGCTTGTGTTGCTTGCACTGCGAACAACATGAGGTAGTGAAGGGAAGGGGGAAAGGGCAGAGGGAGGGAACTTGCCCCACTCGTCCCACATGCCTGGCCTGGTCACCGGGCTGCTTCTTTCCGCTTCTTTCTTCTGCTTTTGGCTGCAAGCAAGGAAAGCAGCAAAAAAAAGCCTTTCTTTCTCTCCTCCAAACTCTGCCAGAAATGAGTCTTTGGGACCCTGCAAGGCATTCTGCTCCAAGAAGTTGCGCCGGAGTGACAAGTCTCACAAAGACTCATTTCTGGCAGAGTTTGGGGGAGGGAAAGAAAGATTTCTGCTCATTTTGCTGCTTTCCTTGCAGGAAGCCAAAAGTCTCTCTCTCTCTCCCCCTGAGAGAGGAACTGGAAAAAGTATCCTGCGATTCCAAATAAAGAATGATCAATCGATAGGAAAACAGGGTGGGGAATTTTCCTGCACACTTTTTTGTATACAGAAAGGTAGATAATTAAAGACAGTTCCCACTGATAAGCATCATAGTAAAATGAAATTATATAATTAGAAATATTCTCAAATGAATTAACAAATATTTAAAGTAGTCAATGCAATGAAATTGGGAGTGCTGTTGTTTTTTTTCTTAATAGAATAGAAGGAATACTTTTCCAGTTTTTTTGTTGTTGTGTTTGAGTAAAATGAATTTCCTTTTGTCTTCAGAATAGCTCTTCAAACATTAAGTGAACATGTGGAAATAGAATCACATATATTGTCTATTTCCTTAAGCTTTCCATTTTCAATTGAAGAAAAACAGAGTTGCACATTGATAGGATCTGTTAATATAGTGGCAGACTGCAAAAGCAGGGTTTTTATTCATTTTCAGTGATGTAATTCCTGTATCTTGTGCTAAGCAAGTGGGGAAGGGTCTATTTCTGTGCTTAAATTTTTGTTGCTGTGCATTCCACAAAGTAGATTTTTTTCATGAAGATAAATATTAATATGTACTAAACACTACCTAAACAGAAATAGTTATGTATTTAAAAATGTTCCTATAATAAATTGAGAGCAGCAGCATAAATCTGAAGAAAAAAGCCTGTTTCGTGAATTGTCTTTAATTTTAACAAGTGACTGATTTTCTAATGATTCATAACTAAGCCAAATGAAAACTAATTTGAGGGCAATTGTGGAATACATGCCTCTCTAGGTGTATGCATGTGTGTGCGTTCACACACACCCATACACAAACATTTATACTTGCATTGGAAAAATCTTGCTATAGCCTACTGAACCAATAGCATCACTTCAGGGACTTTCCCATTCTGGGTAGGGGTCTTAAGTGTCATGAATGAATTCTATTCTTATTTTTGTTATTTTTTATTTAATTTTCCTGGTTTTTTCTGCATCTGTGGTTGATTTTTTAAAATATCAGAAATATTGAGAGTTTAAGTATTTTTAAGCAATGTTACCAATGATTTAGATAAAAAAAAGTTTTGCAAGCATTAATCTAGTAGGTATATTAGGAGGTGATTTGTTTAATTAGAACTCCAAGTTAATGAAAGAGAGATGCTTGGCAAGACATCAGCTGTAAGCATGTAAAATTATAACTGGCCCATTTACTTTTTTTTTTATTTTGCTGCCACCTAGAGCCTTTAGATTGAGGCAATTTACAAACATTTCAATTAAACAGACCACCATAAGTCTACAATGAAACTATTCTGTGCGAAATGACAATGACTCTGCTTGCATCATTTCTGCACATAAAATTATTTCACTATAAATGAAAACAATCTAGAGAGCAATAATAAAGACCAAGAAGAAAAAGGTCCAATTTTCTGCAGGATAAAATAGCTTAGTTCATAACTCCGATCCAGAACTGAATGATATTACATATCGTGTCAAAACATTTGAAATGGCATCTTCAATGTGTTGAAGTTGTCAACCATCTACCATTAAGTTGATGCCATCAGGAGGATTATGGAAACCTGCCTTCTCTCCTCAGGGCAGAGAGGATGATAAAAGTTAATATTGCTTGAGATATGAGTAAGAGCAGTTACAATGAAATATGTGTGTTGTTACAAATTATTTCACTCAAAGGGAAATTTTGAGAATCTTAAGCATATTATTTTCCATTCATGTATAATAATTGAGAAAGGAGTGAGATCACTAAAGTACCAGAAATAAATATGTTATTACAAAACTTTTTCTGCTTGATCCTCAAGGTACTGACATGAAGGCACTCTGCATTATCAAAGTACCATTTTCTTTCTTCACTGATGAATAGAGAAGTACAGGTAACAATCACACTTGAATGCTTTGTGTAAATCCATGTTATAGTGAAATCCGCTGTACATAGGATGTCAGGTACTGTGTTAGCTGCCTGATTTACTCTAAGAAGTTAGGCAAACAAACTACCTTAAAAGAAAAAAAAGCACACACTTCTTTATTTCAGTATGTGTTTATCCATGTAAGGAAAATCATTAAGAAAACATTCTTACGAACGGCAAAACTGTTCCAGAGATTGAAGATGAGGAAATTTATTAATTGCTATCAATATCAGCCAATAGGCATATTTCCTAGATATATGCATTTTCCATGCAAATTCAAACTCATGGAACTGTGTTTGATTGTTGGATTTGTTTGTTATTTTATTAAGAACCTGGGTGAAAATAGACATATTCCTTGAACAGTGAATCTTCCACTAACACTGTCAAAATGGTACATTTTCAGTATCAACTGTTAGTTTTTCAAATATTCCCTGTGCTCAATTTAGAATTATTTCACTGTGGTGCATCAAATAGTTGAACTAGCTATCAAAATTAAACTTATTCCCTGTGCTGCTATTATAATGCCTGAGATTTTTATAAGATCATAATGAACAAAAATTCTAATTGCTGTGCTGTATCTTGATTAGGCTTCATTGTTTTAGTACAGAATTGCAGAAGGACTATGTAGCAATGTAGAAACCCATAGAAACACCACTTGTTCCACATTATGGGGAATGATAAAGGAACTGTTTGGAAACATGCATAATGTATTTTGGGGGGAAAGCCTTTTTTTTTGGAGGAACAAACTCATCTGAGAGTTGCTATAATATTGTTGCTCCTGCTGCATCCACACTTCTTGGGTCTTTCATACCAATTATGAAATTGTTTGTTCTTCTGGCTCCATGAACTATAGAGAGGACCTCAACTTTCTTTACATGTTCACCTCTGGTTGTAAAATAGCTGATATCTTCTTCTGGAAACTCACCTAATAAGGAAGGTTTGAAAAAGAGCAATAATGCTTCATTTGAGTCAACCTGAAACATTTTGTTTTCTCAGGTACACAACAAAACAGTAACTTCTTCCTATTTTGCACCTAGTTTCTAGTGATTTCAGGAAAAAGTCCATCAAATTATATTGGCAAAAAGAAAAAAGCAATTTATCTTTTCTTTGGAGATTTCTTTTGTTACTTCCTACCCTAGGCTAAAGTGCTGGCAGTGATCTCTCAACTGTCCGGTATTGTACAACTGTATAAATCATTTTAGCCTTTCCAGAATAAAGAGTTCTTACAGATCACACCTAAATTCAATCTTTAATATATTATGTAGTCTATCCCTGCTTAGCTTTTCAACCTCAGTCTTTTATGTAGTCTATTGTAAAAGAAAACCCCATATTTCTATACTTGCATGCTATAAAGTTTAACGGACTATGTCTTGCAGAGAAGGGCTGCAAAGTAGTTTTAGATACTTTGGAAAAAAACATTTATATCAGCATATTAAAGCAAACCTAGTAGAAGTTCATACTTACTGTCAACTTCTAGAATATTTGATTGTAGCTGAGGGTGAAGCCGTCCAAGTGATAGACTCTCACTTAGATTTTTGTTATATGCCAAAACATTTATTAAAATCTGTCAGAAAGAAATGAAATCAATTATGTTTGGATTATTCTTTAATTTTAACCTGAGTCTCATCTACTGTTCAAAGGCAAGCAACAAGTTCCCACTAGAAAAACATGCTTTCAGTAGCCTGTGCATGGAAAACCTTGCAGAGGCACAAATCTGTTGTGGAATCTCTACACTTCACTGACCTGCCCTCCAATCGATGGGAATCACTGCCTGAACAAAGCAGTGTTCTCTACTCCCATAATGAAATTATTAATCCTGTGCCCAAAACTTACCTGCATAATGCTGCTTAAAGCCTTATCTCCACCACTGGATCCCAGGCATAGGTAAGTTCCACACATCCCTTCTGATGGCCGAACAATAGTGGGTAGTAAGAAAGACAAAGGCCGTTTCCCAGGTTGAATAAAATTCCTCTGCAGGAAAAAGATGTTATTTCCTAAAACACTCCTAAATGTATCATTAGGAGCTTCCATTGCTCTTCAAGGTTCAGTTTCCTTATGAATATTTTGTACAAATACCATTTTTAAGGACTAGATTAGAGTTTCTCAGTCTTGACACCTAAAGTGGCTAAACCATACCTAGATAGACTCA
This sequence comes from Laticauda laticaudata, assembly GCA_004320025.1. Lineage (NCBI taxonomy): Eukaryota > Metazoa > Chordata > Lepidosauria > Squamata > Elapidae > Laticauda > Laticauda laticaudata. The sequence goes on from BHFT01014272.1 coordinate 19,359, forward strand.
GGAATTTTTTGTTCTGCTTTTGTTAAGTAACTTAACAAAAGTTAGCAGTAAAATCTTGATTCTTTTGTTAACTAACTTGTATGGTTGCTGTGAAGTAGATTCAAACTTGTCTAGTGCTCAGCTTCAATAATATAAAGACTCTGAATGAAAATTATCCTGGCTAAAAACTATATTTACATTCCATCAATATTTCTTATTAAATCAAGTTTATTTATTTAGAGGGTTTACTAATATAAATCCAACCCAATAATTCTTTAAAAATATAAGTAATGTTAAATTATAAACATAGTAGAACATTGCTAATGTTCTATTAATTAATTAAATTAATTATCTTGTGTATAAATATTTGAGCATACTAATATATAATTATTCCTGTTTTCATTTTTGTCCTGGAATAATTTTATAATTTATTACCAAGCTGGAAGAGGAATAATCCTCTGTTTCATTCATCCAAGAAAAATCCAACATCTGGCTGTTTAGAAGGATTCCTGAAGAAGTCATTATTCCACTTCCAAATGGCCGATTCAAGGAACTGAAATAAAACAGAAAGATGGTTGGGCTAGAAGTCAAGTCTTCCAAATCAATCAACTGTCCGGTATTGTACAACTGTATAAATCATTTTAGCCTTTCCAGAATAAAGAGTTCTTACAGATCACACCTAAGTTCAATCTTTAATATATTATGTAGCTTGATCCATTTATGGTACCACTCTCCATACATTTCAAGAACTAATACTTTGTTTGGTTCATCCTGAATCACACAACAATCAATTACCCAGGAATTATCTGTATTCTAATATTATGAGAAAGGGATAATAATAATCTGCTCTCTCTTTTCTTTATACAATGTATTCTCTCACAAGTCTGTTTTAAGCTTTTTTTCTCATTTTAACCAAAAGTTCCTCTTCTTTGCATTATTTTTAGACTTTTCAGATTTGGCAAACTAATTTACAAAATCAGATCAGTACAACATTTCTAAGTAATGACAGTAGTGCATTTAAAGTGCATGAAATTTTTTTGTTCTATTTTTTTCTGTATGTTATCCCAATGTATTACTGCTATAATATCTGTTTTAAATGAAAAAAAAAATACAGTTCTGTCTTAACTGGTGGCAGCACCTGGATGACCTTATCAATGCTTAGAAGCTAAAGCAGGGGTGGTTTGGGGTTAATATTTGAATACAAGACTTCCAGAGAATAATAGAGCTATTGCTAGACTCGGAAGACAGAAAACCACATTTTGTTTTTCTTATTTTCTCAAAAAGACTTTATGAATGTGCATTTGCAGAGATCTAATGCTGAGCTTTAAAGTTAAACAGAACAGCACAGGAACTTTCCCCATCACAGATTGATATAAGCAGATTATAATTGTGGCAATTTTATTTTTAATCCATAAAATAGAGGAACCCTTTTTCACAGATGCCAGATATTGTTACTACCACCATCACAATCCAAGATCCTTTTCATAGCTGGAGGTTAATTGTTCAGAAATGAGGAATCTTTTTACCTTACAACAGCAACAATGTAATCATCAGGTCCCATGACGAGGACTTGGCTAGCTGAAGGGCCACTTTCAAAAGAGAAATGTGGGATGTGAAGATCAGAGGGAAAAACCTGGGAATCAATCTGCTGATGCAGGAAATTGGCTTTAGATTTACTGCAAGGAGAAGAAAAAATCAGGAAGGAATTATTATTTGCCTTGATCTTTGCTCACCAAATATATAGATATTTGATCAAACAAAGGACAGGATACTTTTCAAAAATGAAATTACAAATATATAAAATATAGAAATAATAGCATTCAAAATGCTTCTCAGTAGCCAACTTTACATTTTACAGTAGCCATCTTTGAAAGCCTACATTTGGGTTCCAGAGGTATTGCCTTTTTCCAAGAGTCTCTACCCATCCATTGTTGAATGCAGAAGGGCTAGGTTACTTAAGAAATATTTGTGGTAAAACAGGAAAAAATAGTCTTTACTGAATGTGAATTGAATATAAAAGTAAATTATCAGAAATAAGGTGATAAAGTGAGGTGGTTTGATATTACACAGAGAAAATGATTAAGGACTGAGTCATAAAACAAAACTATAAGAGTGAATGGTTTAGAGCAGGGGTGTCAAGCTCAATTTCATTGAGGGCTGCATCAGAGTTGTATTTGACCTTGGGAGGCTGGGGTGGCCAATTCGATGTCACTCATGACAGGGAGGGTGCCTGTGGTGGCCTGAACGAGCTCCCAAGCTCCGTTTTCAATCGCGATAGCCTCCTGCAGCCCTCTTCTAGTGAAAACAGACCTCGGGGGATGTGTGCAGCCCCCCTGAGCTCCATTTTCACTGGCAGAGGACTGCAGGAGGCCGTCGCAGACAAAAACAGTCTTTTTTTTTTTTTTTACATTTTATTAAGACTAAAATCGGAGTCTTGGAGGGCCACACATAGCCCTCCCAAGCTCTGTTTCGCTGCCAGAGGCATCGCGGGCCAGTCCTTTGCCGTTTTCAGGGCAGCCTCACCGGCCAGATCTAAACACCAGTCAGATCTAAACACTGGGCCAGATCTTGAGTTTAACAGTCCTGGTTTAGAGCAATAAGAAAGCTAAGAAACATTTTGTTGGATGGAGCAAAAGGGGTTCTTAAAAAGAGATGTAAGAAGTTTAAAACCCCAAAACAACATGGGAACCAATAGATAGACATGGTGGAAACAAGAATAGTTTGCAAGGATAACAAGATTGGGGAGATAAAATGAATTGTGGCGGCTGACACTTCTAAGTAAAGGAGTTTCTACTCTTGAGTTGTCCACTCTAAGGAGTTTCATCTCCTTCCTTAGTTCATTTGACTTAGTTTTTCTTATTCTTTTTCTTCATTTAGCATGATGACAAAAACAATATCAGTATAAAGAATGATAATCAGAAATTGAAACTTACCTCATCATATCTTCCACGCTGTCGGAAATGGATGCATCGTAGAAAGGATCTCCCAAACTGCTAGCTAATGCCAACACAACTTTTAAGGTCTACATAGAACAGAAAGGAAAAAATAAACAGAACATGAAGATGATTTTGAAATCTCTCTCCAGAGGGAGACATCCAGGATATTTATGCTGCCTGAAGAAGACAATGGTTTTTCTCATTCCCTCTACAATAGCCAAAGGAGTGGCTTCTATTATCAGGGAAAGATGTATTACTCTTCTTAATAACTTGTCTTACAAGCGTTTGAAATAGCAGAGCAGGGCTGGAAATTCAATTTATGTGGTGGGTCTCTGCTCCTCAGGTAGCCTATTGTCCTTCTATATAATGGAAGCTGCATTCCCACTGTCAGTGTTAAAAGAAAGCTCAGACACTATATGTGAAATGTGAGAGAGGCCTTCCCTCAGATTACAACACTCAGGACCTGCAATTTTTATTTCCATAATTAAAACATTTTGGTTCTTTGTTCAAAATTAATGCTGGGCACACAATATAATTAATTTGTATTATGGGGTGGGAAAGAAGTTCTAAACCACTGTCCTTTTCACTGTTTCCACTTTGACATATATTTTTAACATTCTATATGTGTCTGTGCTCACTCACATATGTACGCATACATGCATGTGTACACCTTCTACTCATTATTGACTCCTACTAGTGATTGCCTGGACTAATCTCTGCAATTTTCTTTTGAGAAATTTGAGAAGTATTTTGCAATTGCTTGCCATTGTCTCCTTCTATGGGCCTAAGGTGTGACTAGAACTCCTAGCCTCCTGATTTGTAGTCTGATGTGTAGCCTTAACAACTACACCATGTTGGCTCTCTAAACAATATCTGCTATTTGTATCTTTAAAAAAACACTTTGGAAGCAAATAACATTTAACCTTCTGTTCCGACTCCAGATTATGATCAATATTTATTGAAGTCTTGAAGGGGAGGAATTGATAGATGATTCAATTTCAGGTCCAGTTTCATACTTAACACCTAACTTACTTGATTATAGCAGAAATATACAAATCATTACATTTTCTAAAATGTACTTATTCCTAGCATTTCCAGAAATCAAGTAATAAAATTGTTGACAACTGTGTTAGTCTGTTTCAATAACCACAGAAAATGATTAAGACCCACATGTCACATCTGTTGTGAAATAAGCATACATGGTTTAAGAATACATATTGCATTGGGTTTAAAAGCATACAATACCATGAACATTATTGGGAATGCTGAAAACAGTAAAACTTCTCTTTGACTTAAAGCCAAGAAATGCTTGTTCTGTAATGAATCAGTGATTGTTCCTAATATATCATCATGCTAGCTCAGTGAAGAGAAAACACTCTCTCGTGTGTGGCCCAACACTACAGAAACAAAGTTAGCACACTTTCAGATTGATCAGTTTCACAGTGAAATCTTCAACTGAATTTCTTTTATTAGAACGTTTACCTGCAGTTCCTGAATTTTATTATTTTAAGTATCACATTTAAGTCTATTAATTATTTTTAAAATGCAGTTGCCAATATCAGGCATATATCAAATTTATGTAACATACACCATTATAAAAATAAGTATTCTCTAGATGTGGTATAAAAAATCAACTGAGCCTGACCATAATTGTTGCAGGAACTTTCCCTGATTTTTTTCCTTGCCAAATTTCAAATTATATACCATATACTATAAAAAATGGTAACGTAGATGACTGAAAAAAAAGTTTTTTTCTTTTTAAGCCATAGAAAATTATATTTCACTTACAGTGTAACTGCCACAAGGAGGTGCTTTTAGCTAATATGTGTGAAAGGATTGTCTCATCTTCCAATAATCAGGAGATAGTAAAGAATATTAACTCGTGAATTTTATCTTCAAAAACTCTTGTAGTTTATATCCACTTATTGTTGACGATAATGTTTTGTAAATAGTTTATATTAACATGAATTATTATCCTAGTTTTAAAATAGACAAACATTTTCAAGATGGGAATTAATCAGTGTTCAGGAACCTATAGCTCATTGCACATTCATAAGCCCAAACCCAGTCATTAGAAGCCACTGACCATATTTCTGCCAGTGAAATATATTGCATTTAAATGCATTTTTAGATCCTTTTTATGACTTTGCATGTAATTTTATTGGATATATTTATATGGAAAAGTAAATAAATTTTAACCAATTGGTTTTAAACTGTACAAAATCTATGATTCCATTTTCAAGAGCATACACTCTAAGTTCATGAAATATTATCTTGGAAAAAACATTTCTTGTACCTTACTTGCAAATAGCATAAAACATTATAGTGTAGTGTTGTATATACTGTATATTACAAAGAAGAAACAAAGCCTTATGAGAACTTCAAATCCAAGCAATTTGGCTGAGCAGGTCTTACCTCTGTTATCCAATGCAGAATAATTTCCCTGCCTACTTGACTGGTAATATTAAATCCCTCAAGGATGTTTAGGGCTGTGATCAAAGCAGGACCTGTGTGTGGAGGTGGTGGACTCAGAACAAGATGTCCTATTCAAGTGAAAGAAGGAGAAAGCCACAAAAACTGGGTTAGACTAATATGAAACCAAGGGCAGCTACACAGTGGAGTTCAGAACAATCTATTCAGAAGAGAATTTTATTGAGTTTGGCAAGATTGATTCCTATGTAAGAAAACATTACAAGCTTAGTCCTGCTTTTTCTGAAACTGTTATTCAGATTCCTCTATTATGAGAAAACTCTCTGGAAATAAATATTTTGAAAGCAACTTGTGACTTTAGCAGAAATGACACAGTTACCCAACCAGATAAACAGAGCATTGTCTTCTGATTAACCTTCGGAAATAAAAGGGCCTTTAGTGTCTACAGTCTTCCAGGTAAGGTTTGGGAATACCTTATTATTTCTCTTTTCAGTTTTTATGGACATAAATGAGACTTAGTTTTCATTCTGTTTTCTGAGCACAATGCTAATTTATAAACAAATGCAATCTAGGTTTCTAGTTTTTTTCCTAAAAAGTAGCTGTACTTCCTAAATTCATTTTAAAAATTAAAATTTAAAGGATAGAAATAATAGCAGAGGTTATAGAAGAGGTTTTTTTTTACCTTGGTATATTGTATGAACTGGATTTTCAACCAACACAGTGTAGTTGGTAAAGTCCTCTTCAGACAAAGTACCTCCAGATTTAAGGACCTAGTCAAAGAATTACAGATTTTACAGATTAATAGAGTTGGAAGGGACTTTGTAGGTCAACTATTCCAACCCCTCCCCCCACCCAAGCGGGAGACCCTACACCATTTCTGACAGATGGCAGTCCAATCTCTTTGTAAAAGTCTCAAGTGATGAAGCTCCCACAACTTCTGAAGACAAGCTGTTCCACTGGTTGATTGTTCTCACTGTCAGAAAAAATCTCCTTGCTTCCAGGTTAAATCTCTTCTTGTTCAGTTTCCATCTATTATTCCTTGTCTGGCCTATAGGTGCTTTAGAAAATAGCTTGACCCCTTCCTCTCTGTGGCAGCCCCTCAAATATTGGAACACTGCTATCAGGATCATAGTGGTATTAATTCCAGTGCATTGTCCTACTTTAAAATAACTTTTAAAATGGCTAAGCAATTACAATTGAAATTATTTTATCTGTAAACATATTATAACATGCATATTTTAGTATGTTGAAGGAACTATACAAATTTATCAACAGTTGAAGAGAATGAGAAAGAAGAAAAATTCCAATTTTACATAGGTCATCCTGTTCATATTGATTACTGCCTAGACTTGTTGGGCCTGTCTAATGAGTGCATCCTAGAACAACAAATGTTCCCTTTTAGCTAAGTGGGGGTTGATAGCAGCTGACAAACAGGCTTTTCCCACCATTACACAATGTTTGGAATACTAGAGAACCCTTTAAATAAGGCTTGCCAAGTGCAGCTGAAACTCATTGTCCCAGATTAATTTAAATAAGAATCGGAATTCTCTGCAATTATATGTTTTATGGGTTTAGTTTATTTGCTTCAGACCTTTCCATAAAAAAAAGCTCTGGGCCACTAACAACATCCTTCACTCATACCCATGTATACAGATAAATGTATACAACAACAATGAATGACTCACCTCTGAAATAATTTCTTGTGTCACATTTCCACTATAAAAAGCTGACACTCCTCTTGATCCAATCAAGTCTAAAAGAGCTGCTAGATCTGGTCTTCTCACAAACATTCCTGGCAACAAAGGTTGCCCATCAGGAAAGAAGATTTCTCTGAATTTTTCTGAATGGTTGTAATGTTCCTTCATTTCTTTGATAGCCATTGCTACAAATGACAGAAATAACAAAAGAGTAAATGTTGAGTTATGAAAGTTTTCCAAACTAACTTAGAAATTGAGGAAAAATTCTTTCTAAAAGCACTTGTAATCTGTTACACTGAATATATCTAATATTCTCACTTTTAGGTACTTCTGGATTCAAAAATAAGTTTTTTTTCTATTCTAATCCCTAAAGTGTTTTCTGTAGCTGGTTGTGCTGGGATGCTGGCTTTGTGCTGTGTAGCTCCAGCTGAGATCCTGGCACAAACCTGAAGGAATCTCTGCCATCCCCTTGGTGCCAGATCTAGATATTTGACCTCCCTGGATGCTTTTTTGCAGGAAGAATGACTGCAGGAGATGCCTTGAAAAGTACCTAGAGACTTCTGATGTGATGAGGACAGTGCCAGGCTGGGAGGAGGCTTTTGTGGACTTGACACCTTTCTAACACCTTGCTGGTGTTAGAAAGTTACCCTCTCTGCTGACAATGAGAGTCTTGTCTGTTTTCCCCTGTGAAGTCAGAAACTGGAGTATTTGCTCACACCTAATTTTTAAAATCTTTTTCTGACTGTGTAGAAGATGAAAGGACAGTGATGTAACAGAGATGCCTTGGGAAACTGCTGCGGGATCCAGGATCCTCATGTGCTGTTTGAATGCTTGAAAACAAGTGTGCCCTCATGGTAGAGTTTTGATATTTCCATGAGGGGCTGGATTGTTTGAAAGGGTGTGGTGAATGGATGCCTCAGCCTGCAAGAAGAAAAAAGGAGTGAGAGGGAACTGGGAAGAGAATGAACAGCCAGTAGAGTTACTGAGACCATGACAGGCAGGGGATGGGATGGTGAGAACTTGATGGTGAGCCATACATAGTGACATTGGGACTGCTATTTGAGAACAGCCCCAACAGCCATTCCTGATCATTGATTGCAAGATCATTGATTGCCCAGGACTCCAGCTGTGTTTTTGTCCAGCGGAAATGTCTATAGCAGAATCTTAGAGGATTATTTTAAGCAAGTCAAAGCTGCTTGGAAAGTGACCTATGGTTGGATCCATGGAGCAATAACTGCTTCTTTGAGGGAAAGAGTCATCTCCTTATCCCTAAAGATGGTAAGGTTCATTCCATTCTCAAGAAGCTATTACTGGGGACCATGAATTTTTTGTCTGGCCTTTAACCTTTCCTTTAGGGCATAGGGCCTGAGTATTTGAAGGCCTGCTTGACTCCAGTTATTCCTGTCTCCCCAGTGAGGTTGGGTTCAGTAGGTGCAATTGTTTAAGAAGTGTCATCTCGCAAGACATAGGAAGTTCCATTCTGTCACAGTACCTATTCTTTGAAATGGAAGCCCAAATGGCTTTCATTTTGAGGAAGTTATTAAGACTTGACTATTCTCCCTGGCTTTGAAGCAGGGTGATGACTGAGCATCTGTTAGGTAGTTTTTATATTTGTATTTGAGCCACTGATTATTTCTTCTTGTTTTGTTTTTGTTTTAATTATAACCTGACAAAAGTTGTTAGGTAATCTAAACATTCTATTAAATAAAATAATCCTTTCCTACTCCTTCAGTCCCCTAATCTAATTATTATACAGTCTTTCATATATGTTATTACAACAGGGATATTATAAGCATTAAATCCCAAAACACATATACACACATACGTACTGTATCTGTGCATGTAGGCACATGTGAATAGCAGTAAAAATTAAGAGTTTTAATTATATTATTATAAATATGTCTTATTTGAAAGCAGCCTAGTGTTTTATAAGCTGTTGCATGACATTTACTGGATGGAGTTAGGGCATAGGAATTGAAACTAATATCCATCTTCTGTATGTCTATTCAGAATTAAATTTTATGAAATTTACTCAACAATATTGTCTAAGAATCAATTAAATAGTTTGAAGAAACAAAGGTAGAGTAGAAGATATTTATTAATCTATTTCTCTGTACAATTCTCAATCAATTGACTCAATATTCAACTTTTATCAAACTGGTTCTCCCCAATCTTGTAGCTATGAAAAGGTGATGTGGACAAATGTAGAAGGAAGGAAGGATGGAATAGTATGTTTATTGTTGTTGTTATTATTAATGGATGACTGGCCCAATATCACTCAAACAAACTTCTTGCCTAAAAGAGTAGAATCTGAGTCTCCCCATCTCTAGTTCAGCTGTTTAACCACCATGCCATCCTGTTCTCATAATCCAAAATATAATTGGAAGAAAGCAAATAATAATACTGATAGTAATGGAAAATTTGGAGAAATACTGCACTGGCCAACATCAAAAAAAGGTGGCATTTCTTGTTTACACAGTCTAGCTTTACCATACCTCTTATTCTGCAAAAACACTCACCTAAATCATATGTGACATTGAATCCATCTTGAGCTATGTCTGCAACAAGGCCCAACAACTGTCTCCATGGCAGCCTGGAAAAACAGGAGTAATGGCTTGACTTGATAGTTTTCATCTCATTAGGAACATAAAACCATACTAAAAATGTTATCAAATAATTTTAGGCAGAATTTCTTGATTCCATTTTATGTAGAACTCAAGTTAATTTATTTGTCCTTCTGTTGTTCTGAAGAAGACATACATAACTAACTATTGACAGATATCAAAATATAAACACAGAGTGGCAATTACAATGGATGCACAATTTTTGACTAAGTTCATGTCCTTCATGCTTGGGCTTGAAGTAAAACAATATTAATATTGGAAGAGGAGGAAGAGGCGAAGGTGAATAATGACAAAGAACAAGAAGAGAAGCTGCTGCTAATTGCAGGCCAAAAATTGCCAGGACTAGAATTAAAATTGAGTTGATTAAATTTAAATTTGTTCAATATTGTTAATAAAATTATTCTTTGTATATATTGCCCAAGCTTTGCATTTTCAAGGGAAATGAACAGAAAGAAGAAAAGCAAAAGTGACACGAGTGTAAAATCAAAATACTGTAGAATTGAAGCAATGTGGTAATAGGAAGTAAAAAAAATTAAAAGAAGACATCTGGCAGAAAGTCATAACTTCTAGGACGTCTGCCAACAGCTACTCTTGCAAAGATAACAGAATGTAAAGCTTTGATTAAATGTAATTAGGCTAATGAAAGGGAGATAATAGATGTGTCCTCCCTACAAATTTTATAAAGTTCTATCATATTAAATGAAATTTCCTAGCAACTTTTAGAAGAGATCTGAAAGCTACATTATAGGATCTGAGGGCCCCACAAACTTTGGAGACTCCCATTGTGTACCTCTTTGGTATTTGAAAACCGACTGGTCCCTGATATGAGAGATTTTTGGCTACTAGATGACAGGCTTTTCAGAGATATGACTGATATCATTTCTTTGTGCACTTTAGTGCAATGTTGCTGTATAGTGCAGTGTTGGTGTGTCGGAGTTTCCGGTTCAATGTGTGAAGGGTGAAGGATGTGTGTTTGTGTTTGTGTTTATTTTCATGGTCATGGTCATGATGAGCACTGAAGATGGTGTTTGATTTCGTTGTACATGCTGCAATGACAATAAAGTAAACTAAACTAAACTTTAGCACAGCGAACATGTCTGTCCCATTCACATTTTATTTTTGCACTTACAGTATTAGCTTTTGATAATACACATTAAAAATTGCATATGACACATGAATCTGACTACTTCCATTTATATGAAGAAATAACACTTGCACATGGCATATTGTTATTTAACACATACATACTTTATCTTCCAGCTGGTACCGAAACAATGTAGTACATCCACATGACAAATGTTCTTTACCTCCCATAAGACTGATGTGCTTCATAGAGTCCTTTGATCATTCCTGGAACACCCACCAAGAGACCCGGCTGGATTAAAAATAAAAAAGGGAAGAATATAAGGAAAGAGTCAAGAACAGTGTTTCAAATGGAATCTAACTTTTAAATCCATTTGTTTTAAAAAATATTTTTAAAATTTATTTAATTTATAAAGCCATCCACTGAACCATAACTCAGAATAGTTTTACAGACTGTTGAAATGAGTAAATAAAATTAAACTTTGAAAAACCAAAAAAGAAGCAAGAAGATAAGGTACAGAGAAGATGCAAATTCTTCAAACAGGAGTGAGGCCTATTGCACCATGAAAAGGGGGGATGTTAAAAATACCAACAAAGTCAAGAGAGTCTCTATCAGAAGAGGAGGATAAAGGTTTGTTTACAGCACTTTTACTAATTCAGTGAGGAAAACGGAATGACAAGAGATGAATGGAGACCTTTACCAACCAACTCCTATTCATCACCTAAATAATAAAGATAATGACCCACCTTTGTTTCCCAAAACTTGCTAAGTCCCTCTTCTTGGATGTTGAAGGGGGCGGTTTCTCGGAAATCAACAACCTGGCTTTCATTCTTCCTGATGTCATGAACCAGCATTACCCCTCCACTGCAACAGTGGAATCACAAATCAGTAAAACTTAAGAATATTTTGTCATCTCCAGAATGACTTTTTCTCAGCTGAGCTCCAGCACAAAGGATCTTAAACTCCTTTGTAGTTTAAGTAGCAACCCAAGACTGATCGTACCCTTCTGTACATCCTTTTCTTGGAGACAGTGACAGCTCCACTCTTTTCTCTACTGACTGCCTTATCAATGTCATTCTGAAGGAGTTCTCAAAATAATGCATTGTGAAACAGCTGCAGTGGCTGCAGACATGCATCACAGGCATCTTACAATGTGCTGAACTGAGGATTCTTCATAATGATACATGGGAGACAGATGTATTCTGAACACAATGAAAAAACAGCTGAGATAGTGAATAGGGAGAGTAATGAATGGAGCTTGGCTCCAGTTTGACATCTCTTTGGTTTGATGCTCAAAGCAGCTGTTTCATTTTACCAAATTAAGACTGGCAATGCTTAAACACTCAAGAAAGAATATTAGAATAAGCAATTCTAGATAGATATATAATAGATCAATCTGTTGTAAATTTGATTTCTACTTCTTCTATATCAGTGCAATACAAGTCTATTCTTAATTTAATTTAATAAAATTGAAAGCACTTACCTCTGTGACAAAATAGGTTTAAAAATGTACAGGACATTAATAAGAAAGAATAATAGAATGCTTCAATATAACAAATGCAATGTGAAAATAACTTTTTTGAACACTGTGTTGATATGTTTGCTTTAAGAGACTCCTACTCTTCAGGTTATTATTATACAGGTGAGTCCTTAAGATAAAATAGAAATAGGGCTAATATATGCTTCTCTTCTTAAACCATAGCTACTATTCATCTGATACACCACTTAAAATAGAGCAATTCAAGTCTTAGTCCAGTCTGTATGAAAAGGAAGTATACATTGGCTTTATCTTTGTGGATTATTTTTATTTCTTTATTCTCTAATTAAGTGCAGTGGATACCAAACTGGATTTTCCAGTTTTAACAAAAGTTCTCTCAAATCCCAGCTGGTGGGTCATTATCAGGTTACATAATTCATGTAATTATATGCTTTAGAGCTTCCTGGTTTCCAGCCATTGAGACCTTGAAATCTCTCTTGTATAATATCTACTGAAAACAAACAGCCTGATTATTGATGGGAAGCAACAGCTATAAGCAATATGTGTTGCAGATAAAAACAAACAGAGTTTCAAAAACACCATTGTGGCCACTATCTTAACTTTATCATGCCAAGTGGACATCCCTGACACCATGGCAACAGTCACAAGAGAGGTTAGGATTACAAAAACAACTTAGGTTATACTAAAACATTGGAACAATGACCATCCAAAATTTGAGGAGCTGGTGGTGCAAATCTGGTTAGGCTTGATCTTTGGCCAGAAGGAATTCACAGGAAAAAAAATTAGCCACCAATCTACTCAAATTGGACTCCAGTGATTAGATGTCTTCCCTAGATACGGTTCTATATTGTTTAATTTGAAAAATAAAAACCAGCAGAGAATATTTGGGTGGTATAAGATTTCTCCACAATGTCTTGTGGCAAAATCCATTCTATACTCAAATTTTCAGTGTCTTTCAGTCTAAAATCTTTTCTTTGAGCAACAGATATTAAAATATAAGACTATCATTCAATAATTTTGTATTTCACAAGATTTTCATCATTGCAGAACAATATATTTCATGTGGGGATAAACAGGAATTATTCTTGCATCAGTTGTTAGAAAAGCATGCTCTTGCATTGTTTCCAGAAATTCACTACCAGATGAAAAAATAGAAACTGGGGGAGCGGGCTGTTCAGTGAATTCCCTCAAAACGACGCTATAGAGCACTGCACACCAGAACAACTAGACATAAGAACAGTTTTTTCCCAAAAGCCATCACTCTGCTAAACAGATAATCCTCTCAACACTGTTCAACTATTTACAAAGTGTACATTACTATTACTTATCACCCATCCCCTCCCATTTGACTGTTTCCTAGTATGATTTGATTGTTGATTGTACCCTGTGACTATCATTAAGTGTTGTACGTTATGATTCTTGATTCTTAATGAATGTACCTTTTCTTTATGTACACTGAGAGTATTTACACCAAGACAAATTCCTTGTGTGTCCAATCACACTTGGACAATAAAGTATTCTAGCTGATCAAGCTGAATATTTTTCTTGGTAAAATGATAATAAATCAATAAAAGAGATTCTGCTGGATACCTACCCGCCAATGCCAGCTGTGTGAGGGTTGATAATTCCTGAGCATAAGGCTGAGGCAATGGCTGCATCCACTGAGGATCCTTGCTTGTTCAGTATCTCAATCCCCAGGGCGGTGCAGCGAGCAGCATCAGTGACTACAGCACCCTGGTGGAATATCTGTGAAAAACTACATGGTGAGACAATTGCTACAACTGCAACTGATTGAATCATTAGAAAGTCCCCCACCACCCTCAGCCTTAGACTTATTCAGTCAATCATCAGGCTGGCTCCATGATAGTACATTTAGGACGTACCTGGGAATTATTATTTTTTTTAATTTTATGTTTTAGATAACAGATATAATTAGGAGCATGATTATGAGTACATGATTACGAGTACATGGGTACAAATAAAAGTGGCATTAGGACAGGGATGGTAGGCACCTTGGTGCTGTTATGCACACCCCTTACAGTCCTCTTAGGAATGGGGTGAGGTCAACAATAGACAGTCTGAAGTTAAAGTTTTGGGGGTTTGGGGAAGAGACCACAGAGTCAGGTAGTGAATTCCAGGCATTGACAACTCTGTTGCTGAAGTTATATTTTCTGCAATGGAGTTTGGAGCGGTCAACCTTAAGTTTGTATCTATTGTGGGCTCGTGTATTTTTGTGGTTGAAGCTGAAGTAGTCATTGCCAGGTAGGACATCATAGCAGATAATTTTATGTATTACGCTTAGGTTGGACCAAAGGTGGCATAGTTCTAAGTTGTCTAAGCCCAAAATTTCAAGTCTGATGGTATAAAGTATTCTGTTGCAAGCAGAAGAGCAAAGGACTCTTCTCATGAAATATCTCTGGACTCTCTCAATTGAGTTCCAGATAGATGAGCTGTATTCGAGAATTGGTCTAGCAAATGTTTTGTATGCTCTAGTTAGCAGTGCAACATTACCAGAGAAGAAGCTACACAAGATTAAATTAACTTGAATGATTAATATAATTATCCAAGTTAATTATTATTAACTTGAATAATTAAATATTCAGAAATCTTAATGCTTTTTTGGCAATGTTGTTTCAGTGGGCTCTGGCACTTAGATCATTAGACATGAGTACCCCAAGATCCTTGACAGAGTATGGGTCATCTACAAGGTTGTGTCCATACAGCTTGTATTTTATGTTCTGATTTTTTCCCAATGTGTGAGACAGAGCATTTGTTGGTTGAGATTTGAAGTTGCCACTTGTTTGACCATAGTCAAGGTCTTTTTGTGAAGGGTAGCAATGGATTTAGTATGATTGTAATTGTGGGTTATGGAAAGGTAATGACAGTTTACATAGCATTTTTTTTTTGAAAATTTTATTTGGGTTTTCACAAAAATAAAATACAAATAAAACATCTTTTTTGAAAATAGCATGGTCCCAGGTTATCACTTCTTCACACAGACACCAAACTCAATTTCATGCTCATTTTTATATTCTATTCCATAACTTATTACTTATATTTTCTATTATAAACAGAAAATATTTTATATTTTCCACATAGTTTTTCCCCTCTTTTAATTTTCTCAACTTTATTTTAATTATCTCATCTCAATTCAAATCATTATATTCATACTTTTGTCTGTCCTGTTTCAATTTCATATTATCTTTTCTTATTAAACAATTTTTCCCTGTAGTTACAATTAGAGTATGACATCTTTATATCTTTTAATTTTATCCATTCAAACTCTTATTTAAGCTTCAAAGTATACCTTTGAGATTATAGCATTCAATATAATACATAACTTCCAGTTGAATTCTGCTTGGTACATTCTTAAAACACACACTATATTCTTAAACAGAAAAATATATATATATAAGATATGAGACCCTGACCCACATACAAACTCAATACAGAAGCCTGATGATGGCAGATGAGATTCTGCTGAACATTGCTACAACTTTAAAAGCGCTACAATGACGTGGGATAATACCCGATGGAAGCTGAATAGCACACATGTAAGTACCCGTGAAAACTTTTATTCCAATTCCATTCCAATTCAATTCTATCATGAATATTCATTAAAATCTTAACTTCTTTAACATTTCTTTTCAATTAAATATCATACTTCCTTGGGAACACTTATAAACTTTCCACAGTTAATTTTTTTTCCCCATATTTCTCACTTATATTTTTATAAATCGTTACTAATAATTAAAAATGTTCCCATTTAATTCTCTCAATCATTTAAATTCATTTATTTATTACCAAACATTCAACTACCTGAAGTAAATATTTTATCCAACATTTTAATCATATTTTCTAAAATTATTTCTGTTTGTGATATAACAATGCTATCTTATGTACCTTTGCAGAATCCCTTTTGCAATTAAATTTTCACCCATTATCTCTAAACAAGATATCTTTCCCGTTTCTTACTTTCTTGTTTCTGTCTTCTACAGCTTCTTTTCCTTGCCTTCTTCTCCCTCCCCTTTTTAGCCCCTCGTCTCTCTACTTCTAACTCTCTCATCTGTAATCCCCTCTTCATGTTGCTTCTAATATTATACTTATCTTTCAAACTCTTCTTCTTTTGGTTGCTTTTTCTTATCTTAAACCTTTCACTCTCTTTCCCCCCTTTTCTCCCCACCCACTTAAAATTATTTGATAATTAAAGATGGCTTCTTTTTTGTCCCAATCTTCTGTTGCTGCAAGCGTTTCTTGTTGCTTCTCATAGTTCCAGATCTCCATTTCTAAGAATTGAAATATGAAGCCAAAAGAACCTCTCCTTCTTGTGCATCTTCTTTCCATTTTTTAAATTCCATTTTCAGTTCTTCTAAGAGCGATACATTTTAAAAACTTTTAAACAACCACCTGGTTAATTTAGTCATCCAGATGCAAAAACCAAAAATCACCAAGTAATCCAAATAATCCAAGGCTGTTTCTTCTTGATTCTTTTTTCCACTTTCTCTTCCTGGGTTTCTATTATTTTTACAAGTTTCCATTAAAATGTATCTTTGAGGAATCTTGTTAAAATTTCACTGTAATTCCTTTTAGTTACAGTTCTATTCCTAGTTCCAGTCAGTCTCCTCTATTTTTCTAGATCCTGCCCTTTTATTCTTTTTTTTCTCTTTTCCTGCCTTTTAAAAACTTTTAAATATTCAGAAATCTTATTTTCCCTTTGACTTTTATTTTCAGCTTAGATGCCCTATTAACGCAAAGTAGATTTTTTTCAAATTTCTTGCTTAAGTCTCTTAGCTTCAGTATAAGGAAGGGAAGAAAAAAAAACCTAATCCTTTCCCTTCTCTCTCTCCTTCGCAGCTTCAAAATCTTCTTTGGGAACAATGTTATTAAATTTAAATTCCAGGGTACCTTATTTGTTCTTTTGCTGTTTGACCCAGTCAACCAAAAACTTTCTCTCTTATCTTCTCCTGCACATTCTTTTCCAGTTGAGTTCTTCTTTGTGGTAGCCATTTCTGACCACTGCTACAAACCCCTTCATGAAAGGGAGTAATGGCCACTGGGGAGAAGAGATGTAGCTCTCCTCAACCCTGCAGGCAGTCCCCCCTCTTCATCACCTCTACGGTGGCTTAGCCCTGAAACCAGCTGACCGGGTGCTCCAGCGTGGAGCACGGATCGAAGCCTTGAGGACGAGGTTTCAGTCTGTCGCCGAGAGAAGCTCAAACCAGAAGTCCAGTTTACATAGCAATTATTGTATAGTTTATAAATGTGTACTGTCTCTAACCTTACTGATATAGATGCCATGAAATCCTTATCAACTCTGAGCAATCACATGGATACATTCTGTCAGAATGAGAACCCTATTTTAATTCTCGCATATATTGGGGCTACAGTGAGTATTTAAATGACCATTACATGTCGGCAAAGAAATTAGAGAAAAAAACGAATGCCTTGCAGATACTGTATACTAAAAGTGGTCCAAAATTTTGCATCCCAGATACTAGCCCATTATTGGTAATATATACAGGTGAAACTGGGAAAATTAGAATAATCGTGCAAAAGTTCATTTATTTCAGTAATGCAACTTAAAAGGTGAAACTAATATATGAATAGACTCATTACATGCAAAAGCAAGATAGTTCAAGCTGCGATGTGTCATAATTGAGACGATTATGGCTTACAGCTCATGAAAACCCTAAATCCACAATCTCAGAAAATTAGAATATTGTGAAATATTCTAGGCTTAAAGTGTCCCACTCCAATCAGCTAATAAAGCCATAACACCTGCAAGGGTTCCTGGGCCTTGAAATGGTCTCTCAGTCAAGTTCAATAGGAATCACAATCATGGAAAAGACTGCTGACCTGACAGTTGTGCAGAAAACCATCACTGACATCCTCCATAAGGAGGAAAGCCTCAAAGGGTAATTGCAAAAGAAGTTGGATGTTCCCAAAGTGCTGTATCAAAGCACATTAATAGAAAATTGTGGGAAGGAAAAGTTGGATGAAAAAGGTACACAAGCAGCATGGATGATCGCAGCCTGGAGAGGATTGCCAGGAAAAGCCATTCAAAAGTGTTGGGAATTTCACAAGAGTGAACCGAGGCTGGAGTCAGTGTCATCAGAGCCACCACACACAGATAGATCCTGGACATGGCTTCCAGTGTCATATTCCTCTTGTCAAGCCACTCCTGAACAAAAACAAACGTCAGAAGCGACTACCTGGGCTAAAGAAAAACAGAATTGGTCTGTTTGCTCATTGGTCCAAAGTCCTCTTTTCTGATGACAGCAACTTTTGCATCTCATTTGAAACCAAGGACCCACAATCTGGAGGAAGAATGGAGAGGCACACACGGCAAGATGCTTGAAGTCCAATGTGAAGTTTCCACAGTCTGTTGAAGGGGAGCCATGTCATCTGTTGGTGTCAGTCCACTGAGCTTCATTAAGTCCAGGTCAACGTAGATGTCTACCAGGAGATTTTGGAGAACTTCATGCTTCCTTCCGCCAGATGAGCTTTATTGGATGCTGACTTCATTTTCCCCAGGACTTGGCACCTGCCACACTGCCAAAAGCACCAAAACCTGTGTTCAATGACTGTGGGATTATTGTGCTTGATTGTCGGCAAACTCGCCTGACCTGAACCCCATAGTGAATCTATGGGGCATTGCCAAGAAAAAAATGAGAGCATGAGACCAAACAATGCAGAAGAGCTGAAGGCTGCTATTGAAGCATCTGTCTTCTATAACACCTCAGCAGTGCCACAGGCTGATAGCTTTCATCCATGATGCATTGAGGCAGTAATTGCTACAAAAGGGGCCCAACCAAGTACTCAGTACATATGCATGCTTATACTTTTCAGAGGTCTGATTGTTCTATGTACAATCCTTGTTTTATTGATTGCACGTAATATTCTAATTTTCTGAGATTGTGGATTTGGGGTTTTTATGAGCTGTAAGCCATCATCACAATTATGACAAATCACCACTTGAACTATCTTGCTTTGCATGTAATGAGTATATCTCATATATTAGTTTCACCTTTTAAGTTGCATTACCGAAATAAATGAACTTTTGCAAGATATTCTAATTTTTCAAGTTTCACCTGTATATAAATGAAGATCTTCTATAAAAACACCTTCACACTTATTGGTATCTTATTCTTCTGTTAAAATATCTGTGGAGGGATCATTTATAAAAAAACCTCATTCTGGATCTCAGAACATTTACTGGTATAACTTTATCATGGAATTAATGTCAGAGGAAATGGGTTTTTATGGTGATGTCTTAGGCACTGGACAAATCCAGATCTGTTTAATTTAGCAAAGACACATATCTTCAGATCATAGAAAAACAGGTTGTGTATTTAATGCCATAAAATGTCAGGAAAATTATAATGCAAGGGAAACACACATATATTTTATTAGAATTGGCCATGTTACCCTGGTGTACTTTATAATAAGAAATCAGCTGAAGGCGAGTCAGACTCCCATATGCAAGAGATCTCCTTGATTTAAAAGTCCATTCTGATACATCTTGTTAAAGATTAATTCACAGCATTGAACATTACTCGTAAAAATAGTAACTTGTGAAATACTTATATACATCTTATTGATGCATCCATTTAGCCCCTATTTTTCATTGTTTAAAAAATCCTAAAATAAGATACAAAGCAATAAAACTAAAACAAAAATTACAGAAAAGCAGAGAAGAGAGAGAAACAAAGAACACAGCAGCATACAGTCTAAAGTCGGATGACCATGTAGCTGTACTGCCAAAGCAGTACAGAATCTTATTTATTTATTAATACAGCAGCCTCAAATCAGCAGCTTCACTACATGATCTCAGTAAAACAATTCCTAATTTAGCTTTCACTGAAGCATTGCTTGCAGAGTTGCAGTTATTTCTTCATATAATACTAGAAATCATTGTTATATTTGCAAGATATGTTCTTCCAACCTCAACATAATCACCTTTTCGAAGCAAAAAAACAACAACAATCCAATACCTCTTCTTACCTGGGGATCCCCAAAGTAGATTTGCATGATTAAGGCCACCGTGACTCCTGTAGCAAACGTTAGGCAGGCAGTGATGATCACAGTCAGACCATCCTGACGACAGCTGCAGTCCCCAGAGAAGGGATCCTTGCTGGTCTCCCGAAGTGGCGAGACATCCTGGCTTCCCATTTCTGATGAAGAAGAAGGCAGGCGCTGGAGGCGAGCTGATTTAAGGAACGAATCGGGGTCTTCAATCAAAAAAGAAAACTATATGTGAAAAAAAAGTGTCAAGCAGGAATAAGTTCGGGTCTGTGTTCATTTAAAGCATATCCAATGAGACACTTACATTACTGGTGTTCATGTCCCAATAAAACCACTGTTTTTCTGCTGACGTGAGTTTTCAAGAATCTTTCTGGCTCAGGTATTACAGGGTCGAATTACATATAATTCTCACTAATTCTCGGCAATCTAAAGATAATGTTTAACAATACACAGAGAAGGGGACTAATTTGCACTTTGGAGTTTATTACTTGGGCTATACTTTTTTTTAACTCATTGAAGTTATTGGCATTTCTGCTGTATGTACTCATATTACGAATAGGTTCCCATAGCAAATAGCAATCCCTGGCCCATCTAATCCAGAAGCTTGTTCTCACAATGGCCAGTCAACTGTTCTACCATACTTGTTCCCCAACAGATGGCCTTCAAAGACATTCGTACTGCCACCAAAACTAATAACCATGGATCCCTATGAATGGTTTTGACAATTGTTTTTGAATGAATCCAAGTATTAATCTAGCTACTTCAGTTTTCCCATATTCCTGAGTTTATTATTCAGTAGTTCCTTAGTTCTAGACAATATAGGAAACAAGTTGCTAATTCACAAAAGTCACCATCCTGTTGTTCTAATTCAGCCAACCCAAACTTCTATAGTAAAGATCACTATAGTAAAGCTGCCTGAGGTGATGACAGTTAAAATCCAATACCTCTGGAGTCCATCAGATAGGGGAGGATGATATCATTCTAGAGCAGGGGTGTCAAACTTGTGTTATTAGGTCATTGTCACATGATGTACCACGACTTCCCCCCCTTCGCTAAACTGGGGTGGGCATGGCCTACGCATGACGCATCCAGCCCACAGGCTGCAAGTTTGACACTCCTGTTCTAGAGATTCTTCCAGTGCATGGTAGTTGACAACCCAAGCCAAAGATAAGTAACTAGTGCCACTCCAGGTGTTACTGAATAAGAAGTCCAGCACCCCTAAGCAGGATGGCCAATAATGTGAACAGGAATGTCAGAATTTGTCTCCCTCACCCACTGGACCTTTTTCCAGCTTCTGCTGAATTATAGAATAATCCATCTACTCTTGAGTAAGCAAGTAACCATATCTGGATGACATTTGCTGTCTCCACTGAGGATCCCTCTTCACTTTCCTTGTCAGTGGCAGTCATCTGACTTCCTTCCAAGATAAATGCTAACTAATTTTACACCAAATGCGACTGCCCTCGGATGGCACTGGGATAAGAGTAGAAATACAAATGCAATGGATAACTTTAGTCTGTCTCGTTCATAGGCTGGGAAGAAGTTAAAGGCAACTTTATGGAGACCCAGCAGAAAAAAAAGGTGCTGCCAAAAATGTTGCTGTGTCATGACGGTTCAAGATGAGGACAAGACCCAGTCTAAATCTTTCTTGAGGGAAGCAAGAACGAAATGCAGTTGGACATAACCTTAAGACATTCTTCAAAAATTTCAAGAGCCTGAAGCAAGTAACAATTGTAGTCCAGATTTAAGTTCTTTCCTTCAAAGCTATATAGATCACATGGGAGAGCAAAAGATTTGTGAATGACTGCTCATGAAAATTATTTATTTATTTATTTATTTATTTTGTCAAACAATATTAAAAGACAGGTATAAGTATAAACATGGTTATAAATACAAGAAATGGATATGAATAAGAAAAAGAAACAACAGGACAGGGACAGTAGGTACATTTTGGTGTGCTTATGCACGCCCCGTACAGACCTCTTAGGAAAGGGGTGAGGTCAATAGTAGAAAGTCTAATGTTGAAGATTTTAGGGTTTGGGGAAGAAACCACAGAGTTAGGTAGAGTATTCCAGACATTGACTACTCTGTTGCTGAAGTCGTATTTCCTGCAATCAAGTTTGGTGCAGTTTATCTTTAATTTGTATCTATTTTTGTGCTCTTGTATTGTTTTGGTTGAAGCTGAAGTATTCATTGATAGGTAGACATTGCAATATATAATTTTATATACTATACTTAGATTGAATCGAAGGCGGCGTAGTTCTAGGTTGTCTAGGTCTAAAATTTCAAGTCTGGTGGCAAAGGTATTCTGCTACGAGTAGAGGAGTGGAGGATTCTTCTCGTAAAAATATTCTGGCTTCTCAATTGTATTAATATCAGATATGTAATGCGGGTTCCAGACTGATGAGCTGTATTCTGTATTTTCTATTGGTCTAGAAAATGTTTTATATGCTCTAGTTAGTAGAGTGATATTACCAGGAGAAAAAGCTGTGCAGGATTAGGTTAACAACTCTTAATGCCTTTTTGGCTATTTAGTTACAGTGGGCTCTAGCGCTTAGATCATTTGAGATGAGTACCCAAGGTCCTTGACAAAGTTTTTGTCCTCAACAAGGTCTTTGACTATTCAGCTTGTATTTGGTTTTTGATTTTTTTTTGCCAATATGTAAAATAGAGCATTTATTGTTGAGATTTGAAGTTGCCATTTGTTGACCATTCTGACACATAGTTGAGTCTTTTTGAAGGATAGCAGCATTGTCAGTGGTGTTGAATAGCTTACATCATCAGTGAAAAGAATGCAGTTGGTCTTAATATAATCACAGAGGTCATTAATATAGAGTATGAAGAGAGTTGGTCCTGAACACTGCCTTGGGGACACCACTGTTGACAGGTACAGGATTGATAGGATGCTCCCAAATGACTATTTGTTGCCTGTTTGACAGGTTAATAATTCCATGACTTTACAGGTGAAGCAGCATTAAGAGATTGGTCTGTAATTTTCAACTAGGCTGGATCTCCCCTTTTGAAGATGGGAATGACTGTGGCTAGTGACCATAGATTTGGCAAGGAGATTGTCCTGAAAGATTTTTCAAAGTTTATGCCTAGAGGTTCTGCTATGCAGTGGATAGCCTTTTTTAGAAGTAGGCACAAAGTCTGTCCGGTCCAATAATAAAGATGGTTTCAGATTGCATATTGCTTTTTCAACATTGTCTTCTGTAAAATCGATATGTATTAGATCATTGTAGTTGTCGTGGTTCAACTAGGAAATATTGGGCATGATCCATTGCTGTTTACAAATACTGAGCCAAAGAATGTGTTAAAGAGATTGGCTTTAATGGTGTCATCATTGCAGACTTTACCATTTGGTTCTTTTAGGGGTGGGATGGACTTTGAGTCTTTTCGTTTGTTGTTTACAAAATTGTAGAAAGTGCAGGTGGAATTTGGTGGATAGAAGATTTTCCTCTTGTTTAGTGTGATAATTGGTACATTCAGTCTTTATCTGGTGGCATAAATTTGTATCAGCTTTTAAAGTTGGCAACATGACCAGATTTGTTTTTTCTGCCAAAGATTTCTTTTTGGACTGGAGCTTCCTTATTATTATGGGTAATTGTTTTTTCTGATATTGGGAGTTGTTATTGTGGTACTTATACTTTTGATGACTCTTTTGACTTCAAGTAAAAATATGTGTAATGGTCTTCAACAGTACTGCATCCAGTGAATAGAATTTGCTAATCAAGAGATGAAAGATCATAAGTTGCCTTTTTTGAAGTTATAATGGGGATCCTGTCGTTATTGGTGTTTTTGTGAGGACATATGTTGAGTCAAAAGTCAATCATGCTGTAATCACTGTTGGAAAGGTTCATTAATTTGTATTCCATAAATTGAATTCAAACTGTTGCAGAAGATGAGATCGAGGCAGTTGTTAAGTCTAGTATTGTTGGTTACTAGTTGTTCCAGTCTAGTGTGTAATGGCATTGTACAGGGTTGTATGAACAGGTCAGATGTACATTCATTTAGTGTCCAATTTATAAGAGGTAAATTGAGTTCACCAAGAAAAATGAGAGGGTGTGGGCAGGAGGCAGCCCATGTCAGTAGTGAAGTTAGCTTGTTTGCATGAATTATATATCATAGTCAGGGGCATGATAGCAAAGTAAGAAGCGGATGGAGATGTTTAAGGACGTTTTACAGATGATGGTCTCGGGAAGAGCAAGCTCTTGTATTAATTTAGATCTTTTTTAGATTTAGAGACTTTTTATAGAATATAGCAACTCCACCACCCTCTACGGTTTTGCAATCTGACCGAAAAACTTGATATTCTCTTGTAGTGGTAATGGAGTCTGGGAAAGACGCATTTAACCATGTCTCACAGACAAATATAATGTCAAATGTGGCTGAGCTTAGAAGGATGAGGAATTCATGCATTTTATTTGCAAGGCTTCTTGCATTAAGTAGTTTACATTTAAGATATGAAGTAGTGGGTCTGGAGGA
This sequence comes from Laticauda laticaudata, assembly GCA_004320025.1. Taxonomy (NCBI): domain Eukaryota; kingdom Metazoa; phylum Chordata; class Lepidosauria; order Squamata; family Elapidae; genus Laticauda; species Laticauda laticaudata. The sequence goes on from BHFT01014272.1 coordinate 44,117, forward strand.
AGTAAGGGGCATGCATCCCTAACTTTGGATGTTTGGGTGATGATATTGTGATGTGGGTTGACGCTCTTGCTTTTGATACAGTCTGCACAGTAATCAATATATAGATTTGTATTACCTAATTCATGTAAACTTTTGAACTCAGAACATAGCTCCTAGGATTGTACATGTTGCTGTAAGGTTAGATCAGGTGAGAACAAAGGTCTTTTGTTGTTGTTGTTCTTTTTGAGTGAATTTATTGAGGAAAATGAATTTGCGTTTGTTTGGTTCGTTTTTGCAAACGACCCTGCAGAGGCGTGGGATCATCAAGCCATCTTTGTTTTTAAGCTCAGGACCAATACGGGAAATATCAAGTATTTCTTCAGGGGAGAGATGGTTGATGCTTGATTTTCTCTGATGATGTTTCGAACATTAGAGATGTCATCATTGTCATTGACCTCTAGACCAAATAAGATGGCATTTGGTTGCTTCCGTTCATGCTCAACAGCTTCTTTGATGAGGATGGGGATATCAATATTTGTAGGATTTGTTTTTTGTGGATTGGGTTTTGGTTGCGGTTGTTGAGGAGAGATATGGTCTATAATATATAATCAGCTCACATACTATATCTGTAGAACCAGATATAGAAAATGATTCCAATGACATTTTATAGGAATGTATCTAAAGGCTTGTGAGAATAACGGGGTTCCCAGAGAGAAGATCTCAACGAATAACAATAGTGTGCTAATAACCCTCTTAGAAACAGTCTAATAAAAATTGCTATGTATCAACTCACTAACTGAAGGGTGCTAGAGAATGGATTACTGACAGGAATGAAACAGGGAAGATGGAATTCAAATAGCAACTTTCTTCACCATATTTCAAGTAATCTCCTTTATAAATTGTGCATAGAAGAACAACTTAACCTCTGAAAAGTTAAGCTTGTCTCTTCACAGCACATTTCTCCTCAACATAGATTATTAAGTGCAAAACTGCTTTTGCAGTCCTTAAAGCTACTGTCACTGATTTGAAGATGAGCATTAGCACCTGATGTTATCCAGAAAGATACAGAGCAATTCAATGAGAAATGATGATCAATATTCATGCAGAGGAATTCATGCAGTAGTCCATACCACTCCTGGGAAATTTGAGTTCTAAGGCATGGTATGCATTCTGAGTCCCATGAGTTCTGTCAAATTGTATTCGGCAAGAAATCTTAAAATACATTAAATGGGTGGACAATAATTACATAGACTGTATTAAATATAGATTGTATAAAGTTAAGATTTGGGGCCTGGGAAAAATATATTCTCCAATGGCCATGCTAATTTTTTTGGAGTTACTGTAAGTCACTGGCACTTACTCAAAAGCCAAGTGAAATCCTTGCTTCCAAAAAAATGCATTTATCTATGCCTAAAAAGGTGCATTTTTTATTCTTTAAAGCACTGATCCTTTAACATCTGCTAGGAATATTAAACAGTTAAGCATCACTAAGTGCTATACATAATTTATCAAATTATTAAATCAATGGTAGTTTTTATTTGTTCTGTAAAGTAGAAGAGTGCTTTGGACACCTGTATAGGACATCAACTGGATAAATCTACTGGTATATTGGACAACAACTCCTCTGACCGCAGACATCATAGTCCTTGGATGCACTGGCTTAAGATGATTTGTTCATCCTGCTCAACCATGTTAAGCCTATTTTAAAGTTTTTATGAATTTCTCTTGTCAAAATTGCAGGAAATTGTGCTACCTATTTTCAAAAATTGTGGTCAAAATTGGCTTAATTTTATAAAAATTATATAACATGATAAATACAATAGAACAACACTCTGTAAAAAATATGTGCTAGTAATGAAAAATTGGTGAGAATGTGTATTTGAAAATGTAGTTGAAAATAAACAGATTAAAATACTATGGGATTTCTGAATATAAAGCTTTGGCACATAACACATCAAATTTAACTCTGGTTAAAAAGAACACATGCATAATTGATGAGACAATACCAGAGGATAATAAATTAGAAGGCAAAGAATTGGAAAAAAAATCACAAGTATACAAATCCAAAAATAGAAACTGAAGGATTACGGCATAAACTGACCGTGGTGATCCCAGGAATAATTGGCATACTGGGTGCCATAACAAAAACTTTGAAGGCACTTAGCAAATCTACCTGTTGAGAAAATGTCCATCTGTCAATTACAAAAGGCCACACTATTTGGAACCTCCCCTAGACAATGCTGATACATTATGACATCCTAAATTCTGTCAAAATAACTTGATGCGAATGAAGGCCAACATCAGCTAGAAAACTGGCAACTGTGGTTTCACATTACTGTATATAAAATAATAATTCATTGCCTACACATGGTCCTGGGGCCCTTCCCATGCTTGCCCAATTTAACCCAGTGTCAGCATCAGCACAGCTCCTATGTATTACTCTTCCATCCCTTCCACCCACCTGATATATTACTCATTCACAAGCAACTGTCTCTCCGAATCCAACTTTGCATCCTTCTTAATAATCCATTCTGCTGCTTGCATGCCCAACTTCTGTGTTTCTGTGCTCCTTTCTGCAGTAAGAGGAGACATTGGCTTTCCTTATTTTATAGGAGCGCAATTAAATTACATTTCAGTTAGGCAAAAACGCTCTTCGTAATGGCTTGTCTGACTTTGTGACGTCAAACTGTACAAAGTTGCATTTCCTCTTTCAGGGAGCATGTTTCTTCACATTTTGTCACAGAGGTCCAATTGGTCCTTGGGCCATACAGAATAGTCTGCTTGTGAAAGAGGATATTATGAGAATCCTTGTCACAGCTACCCGTATCCCAGCAAGCTCTGGGTTTGATTTCTGCAATGTTCAAACTTTTGAGATTTCTAAAAAATTCAATCATTTTAGAACAGGGCTGTCAAACTCCCAGCCTGTGGGCTGGATGAGTCATACACTGGCCACACCCATGTCCAGTTTAGCAAAGGGGAAAAAACCTCCCCATATGTCACGTGACACCGCTGTGATGATGTGAGTTTGACACTCCTGCTTTATAATAAAAGCTTCTTTCACTGAGATCCTTCTTGTTTTTTCTCCCCTTTCCCAACAGAAGTCAAAAGAGGGCTATTGGACGTTTGGTAATTGTGCAGTCAACCTTTCTACAGATGCTAGAGACAGAAATTTGTACATGGGGTGGGAGTGGGATGAGGGTGGGGGGCTTGAGGCTGTTTTTCAATTGCTAAAAACTTTTCCTACTACCATGATAGTATGTAAGTTGTGTAAATTACAGAGGGCTGATGAAAATGTACCTAAACCCTAGGAATTAAACTGACCTGTGGTATAACTGAACCCTTAAAGAATTACAGGTAATCCTTGACTTACGACCACAATTGAGCCCAACATTTCTGTTGCTAAGTGAGACATTTGCTAAGTGAATTTTGCCCCATTTCATGACCTTGCTTGCAACAGTTCTTGTGAATCACCGTTAAGTGAATAACATGGTTGTTAAGTGAATCTGGCTTCCCCATTGATTTTGCTTGTCAGAAGGTCAGAAATCACATTACCTCAGCAGACTACAACCGTCCTAAATATGAATCACTTGCCAAGCATCTGAATCTTGATCATGTGATCAAGGGCATGCTGCAATGGTTTTACGTGTGAAAAATGATCAGAAGTAACCAAATAATCAGAAGTGCCATTGTAACTGAATGCACTAAATGAACTGTTGTAACTCGAGGACTCCTTGTACTTATCCTGAGGTATAATAATCAAGCACAATCCATTTCAAACATGTACCTGGATTTTTCTTCCTTTTAAAACAGCCATTCCTGGCTGGAATCTTCTGTTGGAATTCAGACCTTGCTGGCTGGAAATTCTGGAGCTGAATATATCTGAAAGGTAGGACTCTAGGGAATACTATTTAAAGTCTTGCATACATGAGCTCATGTATGTCAAACCCACATTTAAACATCCTTGCAAATAAATTCACTGGGAAAAAAAACCCACTTATATTTACTCTTATAAACTGCATGTTCATCTGACATTTCAGGTAAATCTGACGCATTCATGTAAGCGATCTCAGTGTTTTATAGATTACATTGTTATTAAACCACAAAACTTAGGTAGGAAAAATAAAACAAATGTTGCATGTAAATATATTTTAATGTAACGATCTTTTAAAATGGAAAAATAACAAAATATAACTGATTTCCTGAGTGCACATCCCTGATCTATTGTGGATACCTTAGATCAGGGGTATTAAACTCAAGGCCCAGGGGCTGGTTCCGGCCTGTGGGATGCTTAGATCTGGCTTGCGGGGCCACCCTGGAAGCAGCGAAGGATTGGCCCGCAGTGTCTCTGTGAGTGAAAACAGAGTTCCGTTGCAGGAGGCTGTTGTAGCTGAAAATGGAGCTCGGGAGCCCATTTTCTCTGGCAGAGTGGTGGGGCCAACATAGACACCCCGACATGAGTAATGACAAGCTGGCCACACCCAACCAGGCCATGCCTACTCAACCCCCCCAAGGTGAAACACAGCCCTGATATGCCCCTCGACGAAATCGAGTTTTATACACCTGCCTTAGATCCTATCATACTAGAATAATCAGAACACAATCCATCCAGAGTTAAGCCTATTAACATACCAATGTCATTAACTACCCATACATCATTTTCTCCATTTCAAATAAAGGGGAGAGGCGGAGAGCTGCTGCATTCTGTTTATTTCTAGAAATCATATTGTAGAGGTAAATACAGTCATTTTGCACTCTAGCTAACAAACTGTAGGTGTACAAACAAAAATATTCTAATTTTTATTGAAACATGCAGTGCGAGTATTATAGAAACAAGCAAAAGTCAAGTCAGTATGCTTCAAATACTGTGTGGACAAATTTAAAGAAAACTAATGGTTTGATCTGTAAATAATCAATTTCCTATATGATGACTATTTTCTAGATAATTACAATGAAGCATAAAAGAACTTAAGTGGTTACACATAGAAATTAAATGCTAAATTTTTGCAGTATTTTCTACTTAAGGGATGGGCCTAAGACAATTTTGAATCCCTTCCAAACAATAGTGGAAAAATTACTATTCTCTAATGCCAAATACAACTTTACCAATTGTAAAGTTGTATTGTCTTCTTCACGATATCTAATATTGGAACTGTATCCTTAATGTCACCATGACCTACTCATTATCCTAGGTATTAACACCACTCCAAATCACCCTCCCCCATTGGAATCAATAACGTTCCTATCCAAAGATGTGGCAAGCTGCTTTTCTTTTTTATAACCTTAATCCTTATTTACACAATAGGCTAGATAAAAGAAGGATCTGTCACTTCTAGTCAGTTCAATGCACTAAATTATGCATTTGATGATGAGTTTTAGGATTGCTGAGAAAATGGGCAGCCAGATACATGACACACAAGATTAAAAAGAACCCAATACACAAGCCTGAAGATGGAAGATGAGATTCTGCCAAAACGTCGCTATGAAAAAAGCACAAATATTAAGATGTGGGAAAATACTTGAAGAAACCTAAATATCACACATATAAATATCCACGAAAACGTGTGTGTGTGTGTGTATGTGTATTTTCCCACATCATTATAGTTGTGCTTTTAAAGTAGTACCAACATTTTGGAATCTCAACGTTTCAGAATCTCATCTGCCATCATCAGGCTTCAGTATAGTGTTGTGAGTCAGACTTTCACAAAACCGTTTCTGTTTTAAATTTGGTGCTAGCCTTCTGCTTTGCCAGAATGTGCATGAATGATGCCACATATATATTATAATATATATTATATATATATATATATATATATTATATATATATGTTTTTTAAGCTTTCGCGGGTACTTACATGTGTGCTGTTTAGCTTCCTTGGGTATTATCCCACATCATATGTAGTTACTTTGTTAAAGTTTGTTAGCTATTATATATACATAATACTATATATATATATATAATATATATATATATATATATTTAGTATATATATATATATATATATATATGTTTTTTTATTTTTCTAAAAAAGTTTTTAATAAAAAACCAGAGCCTGATGATGCAGATAGATTTCTGCTGGAACGTTGCTAAACTTTAAAAGCACTACTATGAGTGGATAATACCAGGAGCTGGAAAGCGATAGATAGATAGATAGATAGATAGATAGATAGATAGATAGATAGATAGATAGATAGATAGACAGATATAGATAGATGGATATATATATATAGATAGATAGATAGATAGATACAGATATGTTTAAAAAAACAGATAGATATATAGATATATATCTGACAAAATATATTTAAGCTATATTAAATGAAAATAGGCAAATATAAGCTAAAACTCAGCCTAATATTTTCAAACATTCTTAGTAAAAAAGAATTTTCATTGCATTTGGTAAACATGGTTTAAGGTAATGGTAACAGTTCCCCTCGCAATTACATGATAGTTGTTTTTGGCTCAAGGGGGTGGTGCTCATCTCCATTACAAAGCCAAAGAGCCAGCCCTGTCTGAAGACGTCTCCGTGGTCATGTGGCCCACATGACTAAATGTCAAAGGCGCACGGAATGCTGTTACCTTCCCACCAAAGTGATCCCTATTTTTCTACTTGAATTTTTATATGCTTTCGAACTGCTAGATTGGCAAAAGCTGGAACAAGTAACGGGAACTCACTCCGTTACGCAGTGCTAGGGATTCAAACCACCGAACTGCCAACCTTTCTGATTGACAAGCTCAGCATTTTAGCCATTGAGCTACCACATCCCTAAACATGATTTAAATGTAAACAAAAACAGCAAATATTTGTCAATGATACCAGCCAAACCTGTTCATCATGTCAGATCCCTCAAGAGGAGGAAACAAGTAGTGTAAAAAGAAATGGAAAGTGGGAAACCTTTGAAGAAGGAAAGGCTGAACAAGGAAGAAGCCATTTTGATCTGTGCATAAACATTGAGTGAAACAAGTCATGATCATTTGCATTCCAGATACTTGTAAATGCAAATCCAGGAGAAAATTGCTCCAGAAGCATCCTAAGACAGATTTTGTAATAAAGGTGAAAATGATGCTTTCTCCCCTTCATTTCACATTACTTTACAGTTTGTCTTCAACTTGAACAATAGTTAATTTAGTGACCATTCAAAATTACAATTGCACAGAAAAAGGTCGCTTATGGCTGTTTTTCACACTTACGACCATTGCAGTGTCCCCATGGTCACGATTAAAATTCAGATGCTTGGCAAGTGGTTCATATTTATGATGTTTGCAGTGTCCGTGTGATCATCATTGGTGATCTTCTGACAAGCAAAGTCAGCGAGGAAGCCAGATTCACTTAACAACCATGTTAATAACTTAAATGCAATGATTCACTTAAGAGCTGTGGTAAGAAAAGTTGTAAAATGGGGCAAACTCACATTTCATTTAGCAGCATAAGCTTTGGGTTCAATTGTGGTCATAACTTACCTGTATATTATTGACATGTTTGGAAAGATTGTGAAGTGGCAACAAGTAATATGCCAACTTCTATTATGTTCTTATGTGACCAACACCCTGGTGATGCTATTTTATGTTTCTAAAATGTATAGTCATATTCCAGGAAATCAAAACCATTCCCTGGCATTTGATAAAGACTACCAAATCCAGATGTTAGTTTTTTGTCCCAGAGATAAACATTTTATTTGAAGAACAAATGTTTGCATGCTTTCAATTCATTTCATTTTCCTCAAAGTGGCATATGGATGGCAAAACTTTTCCTGAGAAATATGGAATTGTGAAGAAAGGGACATTATTCTTAAAGGGACATTTTATTCAATCCATGAAATCTGTTTTAATTGTGCACCAAGATTCAGCCAGAAATATTAAAATTCAGAAAAGCCATTCCCAAATGAATGCAACTTTATAGAAGAGATGGTGGGTGAATTAGAAAAGGAGCTTCAGTTACAATAAAGGCCGGGGGGGGGGGGGGGGNGGGGGGGGGGGGGGGGGGGGATTCACTGTTGACATATGCAGGAAGGTACTGAACAATTGTAAACTCACCAGCTTTCAGGAGCAATTTAGACATTCTATTCAAGTTTATTTCAAACTTCATTTCTGAATTTACATATATTCATACCAGAAACTGGACAGAAACTCAAACATTTTTTTCTAGTTATACATATGAAATCTATCCTATTATATTAAAAGAAGGGAGGAAACCAATAATAATCATTGCACAGCATCAACCATAGTTCTTATACATATCTACATAAGTGATCTACAGATAACTAATCCTTGTTCTACAGTTGCAGAACCTATTGAGTTAATTTTGGATTGGAGGAAACTGATTATGTACAGCCTGGATGACAGAAGAAAAAGCGGGGACATGACTGAAACCTTTATGTATTAAGAATGTGAATAAGATTCTGGAAGGCAGTATTTTCAATATTAAGCAAAAATGAAGAACACGGGCACAGCCTCAAACTGACAAGAGGAGAGTTCAAAAGTAATGTTAAGTATTACTTCACAGAAATAGTGGAAGTTGGAACCAACTTCCAGTGTAGGTAATGGGTCAATCATCAGTCACTGAGTTTAAACATGCTTGGGATAAACACATGTCCATTATCTGACAAAAAAATTAAAACACAAAAAAATAAAAACAAATAAAAAATACCTCAAAGAGCAGACTTGATGGACCAGTAGGAATTTTTCCCCCCTGAAATCAATTTTCTATGTTTCTAAAGCCTAGAACCCTTTATTAAAATAGTAGTACTGTGTATTGGAAAGAATAAAATGATTAGATGTCTTGGATGTTAAAAATATGTGGAAGTGTGATCTATTGGCCACAGAATGGGAGAGATCGTAGAAAAAAATTCCCTGTAATAGAAAAATAAAACATGGATTGTTTTTACTTACAGTGACTTACAAAACTGAAATATGAAAAATTCTTGAAATGTACTTTCTAAAGAATAAGTGCTACTATAATAATGAAGGTTTTTAAAAATATGAAGAATTTAAGAACACATTGTTTCATTAAAATTTGGTATTCCTACGGCAGTAGTTTAAGGTTATTAATAGGCATTAGTATTGTCTGCAGTAATTATACTTCTATACAAATTAATACTCCGAAGGTTGGGAGAATGTAAAGATTAAAATGAAGAGCGGGACTGGTAACTGGCAAATGTAGTATTGCCATCATTCTTCCTGTGTTTCCCAGTATAGAGAGGATCAATCTACCTACAAAAGTGTGAATCAGGGGAAATTATGAGATATGAAAGTATTAAGTAAAACTATACAATGTAACATTATATTTTGTACATAGCAAACACTTGGGTTTTGTCCAACTATATTTTGCCTTACAAGAGAAATTAAACAAAACTCTGCATAGTGCAACATAGCATATACATGCTTTACCCTGTGATGTAAAATTAAAGGTTTCCTTAAATTTTATCTTAGGAAGGAGAGAACATTTGTTATTCTGTCTCAAATAGTAAAGTAAAGTGTTTTGGAGCAGCTGTGGAGGATGGAGAAAACACCATGAAACACGCCAAACATTTTATATACTAATAGGTAATTAAACTCCAAATAAAGAATACTTTAACCTTCAAATCAGCGGAATCCTTATTATATAAAGAGAAATAAGCAAATGCCTAATTATATCAGTAATGAAATACATTTGATTCTCAAACTTGAGAAGTTTAAGATGGCATTATAATCAAGATAAAAGCAAAATAATCACACATATATAAACACATATTTTATTTAAAATGACAATGGCAATGACAAATGAAAAGTAGGAAAAATTAAGGAATGATAGTAAAATAAAAATAAAAAATAAGACACATCTTGATATTATTTTCCTCCAAGGAGATCATGATAATTTTCAGCAATTTGATCTTCATAAGAGATCTGTTTCATAGTCCAACAGGGATTTGAATCAATCCTATTTGGATGGATTAGATTTATATTCTCACATTCCTCCAGCCGCTCAAAACTACTTGCTTAACAAAATTTCTTTGCTTTAGGGAGGGACTGGAACCTTAGCTATTATTTGCCACAACATCCTAAATATTTCAAAGCAGACAGAAGGAAGTATTCGTGACTCAGCCTTCTTTCCTAGCCTCTATAATAAAGTGAGATACTATGAATTCCAGAAGTTGTCCTTGGACCATAAATCTTGTCCCGTGGGAAATTATGAGGTTTCATTGTCCACTTCATAGAAGGTACATGGGAGGAAAAAGCATAATTACTTTCTCTCTGCATAAATGTAAATACAGGACAGGAAGAAACTTTAATCAATGGGGATTGATATGAAGCTGTATATTTAAAAAAAGTACTTAAAATATATTATTCTGAAATGAATGTGTGCATGCCTCCTATCCTTTGTTGATATTAAGTTCACTTTCCCTCTTTGCTTTAAAATCTGTTAAGTCCTGGCCTCAGCTATGTATTTACTGCAGAATACATATCCTGAACATTTTGGTAACATTTCTCAATCTTCCCTAAAATAAATAAATTCAGATGCTATTTTAACAGGAAATTAGTATTTACAGAAAATGAGGCATACTTTGATCTAGCTGTGGTTTTTACTAGTTCGTTTTTAGCGTGAAAAAACTTTGAGAAAAAAAGATACACTTTGATGCAATTTGTACTAGAAGCATTTCATTTTGTGAACATAGAGCTTTAGACATAAATAATATTTTTTTCCATTGGTTTAGACTTGTGAATTCCCTAATGTGACTAAAGAGGGTAAGTCTACTGAACTTGCAGAGATTTAAGGGGAAGATCAAATGCAAGCTGGAGAAAGGGAGGGAGGCTGGAATAAATATGCAAACTCTGCTCCCAGCTGTATATAAAACTCAGGACTGAACTATTGGGTTATTGTTTTGAGCATGGTTGTTTTTCTGCACACATTTCATTACTTGGTTAGATAAGGATGTTTCCTAGCCTGCTGCTCAGAGAACGCTAAGAACTCCACATTTAAAAATCTCTTCAGAACTGGGAAGCTGGAGAAGGCAACATTTCCAATTACAGAGTGACTTCACAATCCTTCTAGCTCATAATAATTCATAATAATCCATTAAAATAACTGACTACTAACTGAACAACTGTTCAGGAGGACAAGTACTTTACACTGTACTATTTATCTTTGTTTTATACTCATATAAGATTTGAATTTTACCTACACAACACATGATGCTCTTTTGACATCTTAACCTAATGTCAATCAGCTTGATTGTATGACTCCGAAAACTATTTATGAGACCAGAGAACTTTTAAGACAACCTTTTCCAGACTGTCCCCTCTTCTTAATAAGCATCAGTTATGCAGGATGGGGATTGTAAGAGTTGTAGTCTAGTTATTCTGAAAGGCACCAGGCTAGAGATAATTTCTTTAAGAATTGCTCTTGTAGGAAAACTGACTGGAAGCTCTGTTCTAACTATTGACCCTTATTGTGTTGCAATAAGGAATGAATCTGAGAATACGATCTTGGCTATATCTCAGCTGGTACAGGTCCCACGCACATGTAGTAATACTCCTAAGTATTGAAAATATCTACTGAAGCAATAGCAAACTTTACCCTGGGTAATTTTCAGCATACTACTGTTTTTTCTCTCAAACTTCTAGACCAATTGGAAGATCCTAGAACAGGAAATAACATTCTGAAGATCAAAATTCAGGGACACCTCATGAAGTTATTCCCAAGTATGAGGAACTGAGAGGAACAGATAAAAACAAAACGAAACAAAACACCAAGTCCTGGGTTCTTAATCAACCTGAGCCATTTTCAGGGAAGGTAAAAAGTTGCCAAAAGAATGGGAGACGGCTGGCTGGGGATGTTGGGAGTTGCAATCCAATGCATCTACAGGATACAGATATTAGGAAATGCTGCATTAGCATCAGTAAGCATTCTTTGGAGAGCAAGAGACTATAGTGTGATCAGAAAGATATAATGGGAAGGAGGCAACACAATCACTTACATTATTGCCCCGACAGTAGAGCTGGTAAAAGGATAGAAGGAAGGAAGAGATGAAAGAAGAGAGGGATGGAAATGGGATGGAAACAAGACAATGGAAAGAGACAGCCCAGGAGCCTCCACAGCCTCGACATGCAGCCCAGCACTCCCACAGCCTCCACCACCACCCCCTCCGGCACCAGTGGAAGGAGAGAGGAGGCCAAAGGGGAAAAAAGATGGTGCAGATCAGGGGAAATCTAGGACTGGGGACTCCCGGCAAGGACGTTAGGAGAGAGGCAGGCAGGAGAAGCGGGAAGGGCAGAAGCAGGGCAGGCTTAGGATGCGGGACGGCTGCACCGCTGGGCCGGTGCCAGACGCTCCTTGGGGTGGGTGGGTAGAAGGAAGGGACGACGCAGAAGGCCCGCCCGCCAAAGCAGAGATGCGGGGAAACGGGCGAAGGGCAGGACGGGAACCAGTCCCGGAGGAGCCGGTCCGATCCGGATGGGATGGAGGCCGCGGAGATGAAGGGGAAGGAGAGGATGGAGAGATGGCCGTGAAAGTCCCGCCGGCGGCTGGTCGGATGGAGAGGCCCGGCGAAGCAAGCGGGCGAACTTCCGCGCTCACCGGTGTCCTGCTCTGCCAGGAAGGCATCCTCCTCTTTCCTGGAGCGCAGGCAGCTCTCGGGGGCGATGGCGCTGCCCGTCTCCTCTTCGGGCAAGCGGGGGAAGCTGGTGATGCTCATGTAATCCACGGGCGAATAGGCGCCCAGGCTGCTCTCCTGACTCGCCTCCTTCTCGGCGGCCCCTGCAGCCGGGGCCGCCGCCGCCGCCGCCGCCGCCATCCTGCTTGCGCCTCTTTAGCCAGGCAGGCGCGTTGGTTGGCCGGTTCAGCCCAGGCTCCTGCTCCGGAAATGACTGCCGGTGGAGGCCGGGCCAGCCCGCCAAGACGGGAGCCGAGCGAGTGTCTGGGGAGGAAGCGGAGGCGTGCGGGAGGGGCGGCCGCTAAAGGCCGCGGGGCGGAGCTTGGGATTCACCGCCCGACTCGCTTGGCCTGTTGCCCCGCGGGCTGCGCTCTCTAGTCCGTCTCGAAGCTCCGCGTTGTCGTTTCAAGGAGGAGGAAAGGGGGGGATGGCGGAGATGGGAAATATCGGCACCGTCGTGAAGCGTCGTTCCCGCCAGCCGACACTTTTGGGCTGACGGCCGGGCCTGCAGCCTCCCCGGTCTGTTGTATCGGGTTGGAGAAAAGGTACCTTTCCCCTTCGTTCCAGCAGATAAAAGAAATTATAACATCTCTAAATAAAGCATATTTTTTCTTCTACCCATAGTTTATCACTTAAATGCGACAATCTTTGTTAGCAAAAGTCCAGCAAGAGCAACCAAATATAATTATTTTCTTCTTTTAACACTGGCCGAAGAAGCCAACCTTACAAAACTTCTCTCGTTTTTAAAAAAATATTCTTTAACCCATTCAGAAAAAATCTTAGAGGCAATTTGCTCCTCATCTGTTTCAAAATGAAAATCCTGCAGAAGTTTAATGGATTTCTTTTGAATTAATACATAGAGTTCATCTTTTTGTCACTTCTAAAAATCTCCTAAATCTTAGCAGAGCTTTATTTAAAACAAAAGAAATATTCAGATCAATTTCCTGGTTTAATATCATCTTTGGGGAATGAGTTGTCCATCAGATCCATTTGTCTATTTAAATTTAATCCATTTAAATTCCCCTTCAAATTAATTTCACAGACAAAGTTTTAAAAATCAAATTTACATAATCTTTTAAAGGAGGCAGAAAATCATCTGATGAATGCAATAAAATCTTGCCAGTCTGGAAAAAAAAATCCAAAAATGTGATTAAAATGTAACCCCAGTCAGCGTCTACAGCTTGGGATCTCAATGTTGGAATTTGCTGTGGAGAAGATGCTTTCATTGTAATCAAGAGAAATCCAGGCAGGCAGAAAGATCTTTGGGAACTATAGGTTGCTTTGTGGAGGACAAGCTCAGGATGAGCCACATTCTTGACTTGAATTCCAGGCTGGACATTGCTTTGGTAAGCAGCAACATTGGACCCCTCTCAGTTGGCTCCAAGCTGCTCTCCTGTTGACCCTTAAGAGTCCACAAGAGATATAGCCTATTCTGCGATGAATACCTCTTTGCTTCCATTTGTTCTACACAATCCATGTACTCCGTGGGTAAGATATGGAAGAGCAGTAACTGTTGGCATTGTAACAGGATTTGGGAAATGGCACAAGAACTTTATAGTGCTGAACTGAAGGTGATCATCCTTAGATGGAATTGCTGGGGAGGCGAGAACAAAGGATTCTGGATGCTGTTCAGGAGTCATGTTAAGCAAAGACTGGGATTATGTGAAGGAAATATTTGGACTTGTCATTCTTTACATGAGCTCCATAATTATTTATGGGTTATGTACTGTGTACAGCATGGGGCTATTTATTCCATACAGGTAGCCTATGACTTATGACCAGAATTGAACCTGGAGCTACGACAGTAAATCACTGTGGTTGACATCAACATGATGGAAGTTAGTGCAGGAACAGTAACTTTAATCACACAACATGTCTGCTAATGTTTGCTGAGGAAGGTGGAGATATTTTCAAAGATGCAATCTTCTCCAATTTTAACTCAACACCAATAGTTTTATGCAATCCAAGATAATATCTTATGTAACTTAGATCTTACAATCAGCAAAAAAAGTTTTTCCACAAATGAAAGCAACAGTTTTTCTTCCCACTACCTCCAAAGTAAAAGGCAGACCAAGATTATCCTCCAATACTAAAACTCATACTTATGGCCAGATCTCTTTAACAAAAAGCTACCATGCCATCTTCATTTTTAAAAGCAAATATCCATCTACTTTAAGGGCCAAAGCAGTTACAAAATACTACTTGAAAACTTAAAAATGGCAATACCAATAAAAAAGCATTACACCAGCTTCTTAAAGTGATCTTTATTAGTGATCTTCCATGTATAAAATGATTTACTTATTTGGTAGATGACTCAAGCTTTGAAAAAAAAAACCTGCTGATTGAGAAATGCAGCTTAAAATTAGCAAATACCAAAATGTCTAAGTATCTCCTCAAACTGAAGGAGAGAACACTTAAGTTGGCAATGAAGAACTGCAAGAGAAACCTCTGCTAAGGCTTTCCAAACTTTAGTAGTTTTGTCTTTGATTTCCTGTGGCTAAATTCTTCCCTGGTGTTAACAATGAACTGAAAAAAAGGCAGACAGATTTGACAATGTTGAAAGAGAATACATGGAAAACTACTTGTGAAAAAAAGTATGCACGGTTAAGAGTTTAAAAGAGGAGTACAAACAACTGGAAATTTATCCACAGCATATTAGGACTCAAAACAGCTTCTCATTGTAAGGCAGTCTTCATGAACTCCATTTTCTGTCTGCTTATATTAACTTAAGATAGGAAATACCTTCTTGAAATTATTAAATACTTATATAGACAAGGAGTTTAAATCTTAAAATGATTGAGACAGTACAATTAAAGCTCATAAGCAGCCTAATTAGTATACAATTAATAGATATTTTCATTCTGATATTTTCAATCATAAAATATCAATACTGAATTTCAGTCTACTCCTATCTGAAAATTAGTTCTCTGTACAAGACATTAGCTGCCTTAATTGTTCTGTATTATTCTGTATTATGTTTCAGCTTCAAAAACCTGTAACAATCCCAACGTAATTGAATTCTGAAGCATCTGCTATTTTGTGCATTTAGATCACTAGACTCTGAGGTAGGTTCTGGAAACTGAATTGGTTAACTAACCAATATATTAAGATGTTTCTAAATCACTGCAATTGTTTTGGGAAGTTCCCTAATGAAGCTAGGAAAGCCTCACAATTCTCAGTAAATAGTTAAAATCTCAAAATATTAGGAAACAATCTGAAGATTATGTTTATCACATTGTTAAGCGACCAAAATTTTAAAACCCTGGATGAACCATTTAAAGACATTAGGACTTAGATCAGAGCTTAAATTTCCTCAAAAGAAGCCGAGAACCATCAAAATCTATGTTCTACAATACATTCAGCAGAGTTCTCCTCCTGCCATATGCTTCATGATGGCTACCATTTTAGTATGTCTTACAAACGGAAGACAAGTCACAATCTGAATAGATCTCAAAGAGAACAAGATAATCGATGCAAGTTAATTAACAGAATCACCCTTTTAGGATATAAAGATTTGTCATCGCCATACTGGCGAAAGTCACCAAGAAGGCTGAAAGGTTGAAAAGTCTTGTGCTATCTGCAAAGCATTGTAATGGCTTTTTTAAAGTTCTGGAAAAGCAACAGCTTTTTAAAATAAAACTGATCAAACTTGTCTTCTTAGAATCCACAAGACATGTTGCATCTCCTTGGACCATGGATGTAAAAACTGACTTGTTCTACCTCTCCATAGGACAAAGGGGGTTCTTAAAGTGTTCGTCAGTTAAGACAATTAATTTGGCTGAGTTTGTCAATCATAATGGATGGCAGTGTAGAAGATTATCCAAACAACCTGAAAAGAAGCACAGAGAAGAACAAATAAAAAGAAAACATTAAATGTTACCAAATTATAATTATGAATCTAGTTTGCTTTCTTTCTTCTGAATAAGATTGTATTATTAACATTACTACAATAAGAGATCATAAAGAAATTTTAGGACTAATATCAGAAAACCTCATTGCTTTTTAGGGCTAACAGGAGAGAGACAGACAAATAAAAATTGTCTCAAGGTAAAAATGTTCTGATTCTGTTATATCTCTTTCCCTGGCCTAGCAGAAATGCTATACTTTTCTAAACCTTCTTGAATATTATGACTTCAAAATAGCCCATTTTGACATATTAGCTATTGGAATGATTCATATGTGGTTAGAACACATTATTAACATTAGAAAAGTCATGAGAATGGAATGGACATAAGTATTTCAAAATCAAAGTATTTTTGCACCCCTTTTGAAAACTGGTCTATTATTTTTCTTATATTTATGTATGAGAACTTGGAAACAACCAAAGACACAGTGCTGGATATTTTATGTATAAAAACACCTACAATCAAAATTCTGTTACCCAACCAGAAGCTTTGAGACATTATAAACTAATTGTACATGATTGAACAAGAATGTAAGTGCCATCTTCTAATCACAACTAAATAGGACAATTTATACCTAAACAGAATCACTGCCAAAGTTCTTTTCTCTATATATTACTTTATACTGAAGATTTATAGTGGCATTTATAGTGTTTCCTATTAAATATTATAGCTTGCACACAAAAATATTAGGGAGAAAACATGATCAAAAGTTGGCAAATATACTTACTGAAAAAGGAAGCAGATAAAAAGCTTTCACTGCACTCACACATGCACAGATACATATACCTTTCAGTATAAATTAGAGATAATGAAATTTTTTACCATTAAGTAATTTGGATTAATTCACCAACAATCAACAGCCATCAACAAAACAAATTCCCCCTTTCCCTATATTTCCCATCCTCTAAGTAAGTCCTAGAATAGTGATCCCCAGCCTTTGTGGCTTGGCAGATTGGTGGGGAGGGGGAAGAGAACCGGGCCACATGAGCAGCAGGCCTACACATGCATGCACATACAGCTCTACTCACACAACAGAGAGGTGTTGGGGTGCGGTCTTGCCTCCCCAAGAGCAAAATGAGGGGTAATTTTGAATTGAAAGAAATAATGCAGTTTTGCATTGGGGAGCTTTCTCATGCTATGTTGGATTTTAAAAGTTATATGTTTCCCTTTAAATTCTTAGTAGGGGAAAAATATCTATTATTTTACCCACATGCAATTTACATTTCTAAATTTAATCTCAATTTCTTTTCTCTCTAATTACAAGATTTTAAGATTTCTTGGGATGATAATCTACCTCCTATTTCATACTATGCATATAATGTCATAAATCTACAAACAAGTAACATAAATTACCAAAAACAAAGCAAAAGATGTCATGAAGCCTTCCTTTGTTAGTTCCCATGTTCCACCATACTCCTCTTCATCTATTTGCTGAAAACTGCTAAAATAGAGGTATAGGACTCCAGCATTTATGAGACAGAATCTGGAGGAGAGGGGAAAAAGGAGATTCTGGTTAACTTCAGTCAACTTACAATGTGAAAGTATCAAGGAGCTTTCTTGTTTCAGTTTCACTGAAATTAATAGCAGCCCCTATAGAGTCCTCAAGTTTATAATCAGTCATTTAACAATTGCACAAAGTTACAGTGGACTTTTAAAATAGGCTACTGATGATCTCTTCTTAAAGTTACAACTGCCACCCTGTTGAACTGATGAGGCAGTCAAGTTGGTTGATGATGAACAATTGGATCATGATCTTTATTGGAGTCTAGTCTTGCATTTATACACATTTTTAGTTGTCCTCCATCATTGGTTAACTTTGGTCACTCCTTAACTTTTGTTACTGTTTAACACAGTAATCCATACAATTAATTATCTCTAATTAAAGACTAACATGTTTACTTCCCCTCTCTAATCCTCCTTTAGATTAGTGACTTTGTTTGCCTGATTTGTATTTACTTGGAAACCTTCTTTATCTGAGGTTTGCCATCCAAGATTGGAACATTCCTGCAATTACAACTCTACACCACCCCTCCCAGCCACAATGGCATTTCAGGTGTTTGGCAACTTGGCTTGCAATTATGACAGGTTGCAACATTCTGCAATCACGTGATCAGAATTTGCAACTTTACTTGTGCTACTGCCAGTTGGTTTTTCTTGTTTGGTACTGCCAGTACAGATTAAAACACTGGTAGGCCTCAATTTATGATTAGTCATATAGCAATCATTCAGAGTTATGATGGACTTCTCTGCACTCATGTGAACACATTTCAGACATTCAGCACTAGCCACACTTATGGCCATTTATACTTCTGGTTTAATCAGTAAAACCAGCCCATTGCAAACAATTGGTACACTTAATATCCATTGTGTTAGCTAAATAACCACCACAAAAAGGATTGCAAAATTGGGTTGCTCATATAAATGGTCCATTTTATAAATGACACAACTGACAACAATAATGGACAGGATCCATTATGGTCATAGGTCAAGGACTATCTCTACTATTGTTATCAGTCTCTCCCAAATAAATTTAAATGGTACATTGTGTCCTTCACAAGCCTGCTTCAAACAAGAACCCTGATGTCAACCCTGAAACTGATCTGATGGAAGCCATTTTTGACAACTTCAGTGTTGCCACACTGGAGCTGAGGGATAGGGCGGGGGGTATTTGAAATAGTTGGGATTCTGTAGCCAAAACATTTTCTCTTGAGAACCAAGGACATTCTCACAACTGACAGGAGGAAGGCAGAGTGATGTCACCCAGAAGCCAAACTGCACTGTGATTGGACCATGTGGCTGATTGTTTTGAGAAAGTGGGAAAACTTTTACTTTTAATTAGATATGAAAACCACAGAAGTCATCAGTGTTGGTTTTCATCAGATTTGTGCCAATATATTTCCAATAAGACTATTATTTGAGGAATCTTCCTGCTTTGGAGTTTTGCTTATATGGAATTATTACTTAGAACCCTGACACCTGAATGCACATGCATTAACCCTTTAAAAATGTAACATTAAAAAAGGACAATAGGTACTGAAGAGGTATCTATGTTGTGTTAATTTCAGGTGAACCTGAACTATTAATTCTGCCCTCTAACCCACAATATCCTGGCTTTGTTAAAAATTTGAGTTGCTTACATTCCAGAAGGGTGGATGATATTCTTTTTTATAATCTCTTAAATAAAGTGAATCCAGAAGTAGATATTTATCTACTTCTGTATAAAATATATAATGTATATTTATGATGTATAAATAGTTTTAGAAGAAATAACTGGAAGTATTTCATTTTCCTATTACACAACTTGTTTTCCTATCATTTAAGGAAAACACAGGCAACTGCGAAAATATCTCACGCTTTAATTATCAGTATTTAAGATATTCCCTTTATCATTTCTTGTCATAGCTGGAAATTCATAGTCAAATATCTACATAATCTTTCAACATAGTCATACATTTAGTTTTCAGCAATAAATGACACATTCTAAGCTTCTAGACATATTTTCTAGGCAAATGGATATATTTTCAACATTTTATTTCATGCACTGCATCCATTTTTTTTCTATGAAAACCTTTCTGATGCTCTGGTACATGTTCCCTCTGACTAAACTTAAGCTTTCTGTATCTTTTCTACAAATTGCTCTGAGAAAATTTTGCAAGCTCAAATAATTGTATAATACAAAGCCCATATACTTCAAGTATACATCCCTCGTCTTAACCATTTCAACTTCATCAATGAATGCTTTTAAATAAATGCAAAATAATTACTTACATTGCTATACCCACAAATCCCTTCAGTGGAACAATTCCCCAGATCACTCCCAAAATAACAGCAATGATCTGCCTGAACCAGTAAATGACATCTAAAAATTCATCCTGCAGAGAAAAAACAATATCCAATTCATATGGAACTACATACGTTTGTTGAGATGGACCTCCTGTTATAACAACAAATCTAAGTTCTCAAGATATCTCAATTGCCTAATTCAAAAGGACTATACAAATGTTTTGAGGAGGTCTTAGAAGGTCTAAAAACTAAAGGAGATTCAGAAATTAGACACCTGCAATTATTTCCATCCTACCTGGAAATCTATCTCAATTCCAGAGTAAAAGGTATATGTTTACATTCTTTCAGCCCTATTTATTATGTTCCTATCTTTCAAGGAGCTTAGATAAATTACTTTAATCTCCATAACAACTCTGGGAGATGGAGGGGGCTACTGATTCAAAGTGAGGTATCTGCTCAGCTTGATTGTCAAGTCAGGGTTTAAATCTAAGCTAATATCAGCTCACTAATCTCTATGCCATTCTCATTTCACTTTATTTGCAAATGGGCTGAACAAGTAGTCTGAATTCTTCTATTTGAAAAAAAAGTATAATTCACAGAGTGGATTAGAATGATCTTCCACTTGCTATGAAATGGTAGAAAAACGATGTACTTTCTACATACGATAGTTTGCTTGGTCAGATTCCAACTTCTTTTGTTTCACAATAGTGAAATAGAAATTATACAGAACTTATTTTAAGAGCTTAATTTGAGTACTGTATCTGTATTCCTTTCCCATGTTTTATGACCTGTTAGCCCTTCAAAATAGGCCAGATTAGGAAACAAAGCTCATACAGGCCTATACTAATTTTATTAAAAAGTTATGGTAACGGTCATTTCTGAGCACCCTCAGTTTATCTTCCTGAGAACTAAATTGAGTCTTGTCATAAATATTTTATTGAGTTGCAGATATGCCCTGAAGTCAGATTTCTTTTATCTGACCATTGACTGGGAAGCAGTTCGTTCCTTGCCTTTGAACTGTGTAATCTTGGCCACCTGTGAATTACTCACCATGTTAAACTATAATTTAAGTAATCTAAGCTTTTAACTTCAATAGTATCCACTGTTCTTCAAACATCCCATCCCCCTTTACAAACATCATAGTTGCTTAAATCAAAATAAACACTCTGAAAAACATAAAAACTGTTTGCACAAGAAGCTAACTCCAAGTTAAATGAATTATAACCGATTATTTACCCCTATAGTGTATATATCATCCAATTCTATAAACATTAGGAACTTACATAAATATTTTAAATTCTTTTTAGTGCCTTTGAATCAGTCTTGACTTTTGATAACCATATGGATAAGTCCACACAGTTTCTTGCCTATTTAGTTAAAAATGCTTTATCACTGTCTTCTTTCTAGGGCTGAGAGTATTTAGTCCAGTTACCCACCTGACTTCATATCTAAGGCAGTCTGTACCCCAATGCTTTAAACCACTACACCAAACTGGTTCTCAGAAACATCCTTAAAAGCATTTAATGGAGACAATTTAATTAAAACATACTTGAAATATTTAATAAACAAGGGCCCTCTGGCCATTAAACCTTAGCGAAAGAGCAAAACCTTTACATTTTTCTGAATTGTAAAATTCAGACCTGGGGGTGGGGATCATTATGTGTTTCAAAATAAGGGAAAAGCCACACACACACACACACACAAAAGCCTGCTCTAGCGTTCCAGGAAGGAAGAAGGTAACCCAAAGCATTGCTTTCTAGGCTGACCGGACAGTTATAGGAAGATTCTGTTGAGAAAAGATGGTCCTGAGAGAGTAAGAAAGATGCAAACCCTGTGGGGGTTCTTTACAGGTCATACAGTTCAATTCCAGTAATCTGAATTCTATTTGGAAACAGGCAGGCAGCCAAGGCAGCACCCAGAAATATAAGTGTTTGCCCCATTAGATGCCAGCCAACATTATGCGCCAACTCCCGTTTCCTCATCATCTTCAAGGGCAACCTCAAGCAGGCCACACTGCAGCAATCCAGTGTTCCAGATAAAAAGGGAAAAAACCTCCTTGTTGTCAAAAGTTTCCCACTCCCCCAACTGGGCGTGGTAGTTCGCCCGCCAGACAAAACTGGGGGGCCGGGGGGGGGGCGTGAGAAGGCCGGCTACCAAGATGCGCCTTGGTGGGGAAACTGGAACACACACACACGGCCAGCAAAGGGGCTGACACCAATCCCAACGGTTTCTGGCTAGTCAACATCGCCACCTTAGTTTAGGTGTCAACGTCCTTGACATCTTCCATCCTTCCTGCCCAACAGCTCAGGGTACAAACCAGGAGGCTCCGTTTCTGCCTCTCGCGAGCTGTGACCTTCAGGAGAACCGACCGGCAAAGTCTCCCCACCCCACAAAAAAACCCGCGAGGAGCCACAAGGCCGAGGCCTGCCCTCCCGTAAACACCCGGCCGGCCCACCCGGTCTAGGCCTCACCTTGTCCTCCCAGGCGGAGTCGCTCCGCAAGGCTTTGCTCCACAACGAGGCCCGCAACACTCCGCCCCCGCCGTTGGCGACCAGGTGCTGCTGCTGCTGCTGCTGCTGCTGCTGCTGCTGCTGCGAGTGCGGATGCGACGACGGGTCCTCCTTCCGTCGACCGCCGCTCATCGTCCCCCGCGCCACACCTCGAGCTCAACGCGCCCCGGTCACGGCAGGAAAGGCAGCCGCTCGTCCACGTGAGCGCCGGTCCCGAAGCTCCGCTGATCGCGTCGCCCGAGACACGTGGTCCTCGTCACGTGATGCGAGCGCCCTACGGCGAGAGAAATGGCCCTTTATCCAGCGGCTTGCCAGGTGGAGCCGAATGCGAGGTTTCTGCGTTTACTGAGCTTGCCGGGATATTCTTCGGTCGCGTTTGGAGGCGATGTTCGGGGACGGGAGCGGGCCATGTACATTGCGAGTCTACAAGGCGCTCTTCCAATGCTACCCCTGCGGCTTGCTAGGCGTGATTAGTTCTTATGGGTATTTGTAAGTTCCGTGCGGGGCGTAAACTCATTCGTTGTGTCTGAGCCTTAAACGCAGCCCGT
Source organism: Laticauda laticaudata (assembly GCA_004320025.1). Classification (NCBI taxonomy): domain Eukaryota; kingdom Metazoa; phylum Chordata; class Lepidosauria; order Squamata; family Elapidae; genus Laticauda; species Laticauda laticaudata. The sequence continues at coordinate 67,468 of BHFT01014272.1, forward strand.
ACGCTGAATAAACCATAGTTATATCATCTCTGCGAGGTTTATATATCATCTCTGCAATAGTCAGGAGAAACTGGGCATCTGGCTCCCCTTGGTATGTTTCCTGAAATCCCTCTCTCTATATTTATTTATTAAATTTATAGAGCCGCCCATTTCACACTTGGGCTTTGTTCGTACGAACGAAGTATGAACGAGGTTCGTCTCATTAAAATTACAAAACCCAAACCACAGCTATGAGAATTAAAAAAGACTATTGAAATATAATTAAACTGGTTCAAGATTATAAAAAAATTGGAACAATAAACATGGGAGGATGCCTTCCAAAACTGATGAGCACAATTGCCGCTTTTCAAGGGACTGTACCTAATATACAGTCTTATAAGCATTTTCTACTGTGATTAATCTTTTCAGCATAGTTTAGAAAATAAAAATACTACTTTAATAAGTTGCACATAAAAAATCAATTATCACATTTAAATTCTGTACAAATGTCCTGTGGAAAATTTCTCTCCTTGCCAAACATTCATATAGTTTTATTTTTATTTTTTAATATTCTCACCTTCCAAAGAGAAAAAGCAGTTACAGAGACTAAACAGATTTAACACTGTTAAAATGCATGCTACCAGAGTATAATGACTGAAAGTGTAAATTGATGCATCTAAACATCCACAATACATGTATAATGTATATTACTTTAGGCTGGATTCTACTTTATATTGTGTAATTTCATCACAGATTTGTTCCTGAAATAATATGCAGAAAGACCCCAGTCTAGATAAAGAGGCACACAAAATTTTATTTTATCTAGTTTAGGTTCTGGAGGAATAACCACAATAATTATTGAGAATCCTAGTCATGGGTGTGGATGTCCTATATATAAAGTGAAAAAGGCTGGATTAAAACTGCAGATACTGAGGCTATGTCAGCCTTCCCAAACCAGGGCAGGGTTGCCATCTGGCTGTTTTTCTGGCCAAATTCAAGAAATCTGGCCGTATAGAAATGTGTTTGGCCGTGAAAAAAATCATGTCTCGTATGAAAGTTTCTTGGCCGTGAAATTGAAATTTTGGCCAAATACCAGTTTTCAATACAATATATTTGCATGAAAATGACTGTCAGATCATCTGAAAACCTCTGAAAAAGGCAGCCTACTGCTGCGGAGCAGTGCAGAGCGGAGCAGAAGCTGGCTGGAGGCTCGCTGGCAGGCACCCGGAGAAGCTGGAGCCCGAGGC